>LJIJ01002911.1:0-22748 GCA_001718145.1 Orchesella cincta
CCACAACATTCATCCGGATGGAATCATCATCATGACATGCCCACACGAACCAGAACAATATCATCCACCTGCCGCAAGTCCAGCATCAGATGGAGGTGGGATGAATATGAAAATGTAGATGGACATGGACACACTCCAAGCCATGGACATAGCCAAGGTGTCGTGGACGCGGGCGTGAGCGTGATCGCCACCGTGAAAACCACAGCTACGCTACAGGCTACAGCTATCACGGGCCGATCACGATCATGATGATCATAATGGTATGAAAGTGAGATAAAAACAATGGAATATAAATGAAGATGACCCCTCTTTTCCACAACTTCAGCGTCACCTCCACCCCCAATTTTCCCTTTACCGAGCCACCCACAACGGGATGGTGGAGTTACAAAAATTCACAAAGAATTTTTGAGAACTCATCTTCGACATTATAAAGAGCTGACGACAGCGAAGCCTACGCCATTTTATCCTGTAAATCCTCATCATCCACCGCCGCATCCAAAACCGCATTTGATGCCCCCGTCGCATTATACCGATCTCCAGAGTTCTGAAGCTGATTATGATGATTTGAACATGAATTCCCAGAAGATGGAGGGGATGATGAAGAAGTTGCGAATGAAATTAAGAGGAAAACTTCACAAATGATTGGGAATATGGCACAAGGCTCTGCTCCAGCTCCCTCCAGTTTTCTTATGAAACCCCCAACGTCCATGATGACGTCGTTGATGCCAACTATGCCAGCTGCGCGATACCCACGCTCAAAATTAAGCCAAGTCCAAATCTAAATCATCAGCACCACATGATAGGTGTCGCTAATACTAATAATTTGAGGATGAATATGAATAATGTTAATGTAAGAAATGTTGGGGTTGGTGAGCAATTCAGTGAGCCCGGCTTTTTCCCGAGTTTTGATCAGTTTAAGAGAATAAAAATGTAAAAAAGATGAAGTATATAAAGATGGATGACATTTACATGCAAGTATTTTTTAATGAAATAAAATGCAATATTTTGAACATAATACAAATATATTTTTATATACTTTATTTGGAAAATGTCACATGACTCAAATTTTTCATGAATCTACGATTTTGCAAGAAACGGATCCGAGCAGTTTGGGGCACTCGTGCACATCAAGTATGAATTTATGAAAATATACTTGTCCCCGTCGCTACAATCATGATCATTTTGCTTGCTCATTTTAAAAAAAATCGCATTTGTACTAACAATCAGCACTCTGTTTACGAAAACAAGCTAACTATTTTTCTGTTATCATTTTTATCAAATCAAGCAAATTACATTTTCTACCTAAATTAATTAGAGAGAACAGGTGTGAATTTTGTTATACACTATTGCAACTCCATGCTATTTGACTTGTGAATTAAGCTTTTAATTGGCTTCATTTCTTCTATTTTCAGGAAGACGTAACAAAATGAGTTACCCAACGCAGCCCGGTGGCTACCCACAATCATCCTCATCTGAATCCGCCGGTTATTCGTCAGCAGTTGGTCCTGAGCAAGCAGTTCCATTTGGCACCGGTTGTCATCCCGCAGTATGGAGCCAATCCTGCATTTGGCGCGGCCCTGGTTTTGGCTCACCCTCGACTTTCGGAGGTAATCCCGGCTTTGGTTCAAACGCGGCATTTGGCACAGGTCCTGGGTTCGGCTCACCCTCGGCATTCGGAGGTAATCCCGGGTTTGGTTCAACCGCGGCATTTGGCACTGCAACTGGTGCTGGAGTATCACAGAATCAGCGACGTGCTGGAATCGCAGGCTACTCTGCTTTGATTATTGTTTTGTGTCTGCTGCTGCTGCGTTGCTCCACTCATTGGGGTAATCGGGTATGGAATCTGGTTATGTGCCACTAATGGTGGTCGAGGATCTGACCACAGTATCTTCCCCACCACCGAAAAATATATACGCCCCACAGGGGAACCGTGGCGGCCTTTTCCAGGATAACGACTCCAAGACGATGAGAGTTTGTCACGTTTCCAATTCTGCTTCTTGATCATGTTCCACTTTTCGTCAAGTATTATTTATGCTGTCTCAATAAAATGATTTAATCTGTAAAATAAGTTGATATTGTCGTAGTTGTAACTATTCAGTTATTGGTACAATTTAGTTGTAATTATTTTTAATTCTAATTTTCATCTTTCTAAAGTAGTTTTATCATGTTTCGAAATCTCATTTTAAATCGGCTCAAAACGGTTTGCATGATTTTTCTCTAAAAATAAAGCATGGCTTGAATTTCGAATCGTCATTAGTTAGCATCTTCTCACCTACAGACCAAAGGATACATGAAATGAAGTGATTAGTTTGTGTTAATGGAATTACTCATAAACGACAAGAAAATTATAGTTTTACATGATTTAAAATATTTATTACAATGGTCAATGTTACATGAAAGACAAAAAACAAGTTTATATCATAATAATCACAGCATTTTACAAGAAAAATTAACAAAAGTCATGACTAGAAATATTACAATTACAAATTACAATTTGAACAAAATAAGAAAGTTAATTGGAATAGTTGAGAACGCGAACTCTTCCGTTGAGATCGATGACGGCCAGGTATCCAGGTAGTCCAGGGTAGAGTGAGAGTCCATTGGCAGCTCGAATGTAATTCCGTTGAGAAATCCTTCGACTTCGTTCCATCCTTCCGGAATTTCCTGAGGATTGTTGCGCTGGTCGCAGACGAAGAGGTTCCCTTCAGAGTCCACATCAAGTCCACAAGGTCGGTTGAAGCTCCGGTTGTATTGAGTCAGAAGAAGTTTTCCAAACGTCCTTCCAATGAGGTCCAGTTAAAGATGCAGTGATGGTTGAAGTCTGAGATGTACAAAACGTCTCCTAAACAAACAATCAAAATACATTCCATTAACAAAGCTGTAATATTAGAAAACAACAAATTTATTCCAATAAAAAAATAATAATTTAGGTTAAACAATTACCTGATGGATCAAAAGCGAGTCTCTTGGTTGGTGTTTAGCTGGGTGCTTCCTTCCAGTTGTAGTTGGGTTATGGTCTTCTCTAGAGATGAAAAGGCATCAAAGTGGTCCAGGTAGAGTCCTTCCTTGGTGAAGAATTGGACCCGAGCGTTGCGGCTGTCAGCGATGGCGACCAATGAGCGTCCTTCCTTGTTGAGTATCGCGATGCCCCATGGAAAGTTGAAGCGTCCAGCTCTGACCCCGTGATCCAAATCTGAAGAGAAATTGTCCGGTTGTCGTGTTGAAGACCTGAACTCGGTGGTTGTCCTTGTCCGTGATGTACAGTCGGTCACTTTCCGCATCAAATGCAAGTCAGTTGGGTCGGTTGAAATTTCAGGTTGAGATCCAGGTCCTCCGAGTTGAGATTGAAACGAGCCATCAGGTCCAAGGATGAGCACCACGTTGTATTCTCCGGTCCGCAACATAGATCTGTAAATGAAGAAATAAAAAGAAACAGAATGTAAATATAGGTCAAATATTAGAATATAATATCATTCACAAGAGAAGCAGATTAACCACCTGTTCAGTTTTGGAGTTTACAGCAATTCCGTAAGGCTTCCGCGTAAACATCGTCATTGGAGTAGCAGAAGGCGATCCGAATTCCCGGTCGAATGGATGATGCGGCTTGTCGTCTGGTCGAATTTGTTCCACGTCCACGGTCACAAACTGTCCTGGCTTTTGGTTCGTCTGGCTTCCTAAAACCCAGAGAAAAAGGAATTAGAATTAGTACGCGCTTGGTTTGTTGCTCTTTACATCCGTGTCAATTTGAGAAGCTTGTGGCGAATAGGTCCAAATATTGTTGAGGAGGCTGCCAGCAATGGTCCAAATCGTGGGTGCTGGTAAGCTGGAAGGCAAAGAGGTTGTGTTGTCCGAGTCCAATCGATGGGTGTAGGGCTTCCGCAAAATCCAGAAGATGACGAGTTGCTGCTGGCTTTCGAGGATGACCGCTGGGATTCCTGCAAAAACATGAAAACATTATTTGACTATCAAAATCAGCCCAAATGGCTGACAGTTTTGCTTCCAGCAGTTGGACACCTTAAATTTACTTACCAGATGAGATGGAAGTTGGTCTGATTGAGACGGTGACCTGAGCAGAGTCCATGGCTGGTTTTTGGGTTGTTAGCAGAGTTGAGTCTTCCTTCGTCAATTGGAGTGGTTTTCCAAACGATGAGAATTGTGTTGAAATTGAGCAGAGTCCAGGTATTTTGAAGTTGAATCCAGAGAGCAGTTGAGCAGAGACAAGTTAACTCCGAGAAGGTCCAAGAAAGTCTGTTGGTTTGTATGGGTCAACTGTCCCTTTTTATACTCCGGTTGGCTCATTTAACCAATGCTTTTTTCATCACGTATACAACCGAAAGCAATTAGATATAAATCTGAGGTGACTATTTCACATGCAGTTTTGAAGCATTTATTTTAACGTATATTACTGAAATACATTCAAAGTTTCTCAACACACACGAAAACCGACACAAGTATAGCGTTAAGATATAGCATGGTTGGTAAACTAGCGTTTGTGTGCTAGAGCTAAGCAGGGGTACTTGAGTGAGCAAAAGGATTAGTGTAGCTGAGCTGCTCGCTAGCTAACCTTTACTAATCCCTTTTTAGTTAGGTACCTGCTACGATCACTGAACAGTGAAATGATAATTACTACTACGTGCATTTTTCGTTTGCATGAGCTACCGGATATTTTCCTTAAAGATGTTAATATTATTAATTCTATCCGGTGTAGGTCAATCTCATTGTATGAAAGGCATTAACAACATTCAAATTTGATGTTGTATTACAGTTTCGGGCAATGCTGGTATCCACTGTTTTGGTTAGGAGTCTTTTGTGGATTGTCAACCGTTCAGGTGCATAAGTTGAAAGGGAAATCATAGCTGGAGCTGGAAACTTACATCGGGTTGATACTACAGGAATCGTAAGGGTTATCTGCATTCTGACAGGTTAGCATAACTGCTTTTGTTTTCAAAGGTGAAATCATGATTGGATGCATGGGCATCGCATTTGCAATCTGTGGAACGGATATACTAATGGCACTTGGTCTGGATCAAATTCTGTCGAAGGCAAGTCACATAAAATTAAGGTATTTTCAATTCAAAAGTAAAATTATATTTTCCAGAAAACTCCGGTGCGAAAGGAATATTCCTCCTGGCTTCTTTTCGCTTTGGCATGCATCATAATTCGAAACGGCTTCTACGCATATGTGTGGAACAAGAGAGAATTCCTGGGCTTGACAAGAATGACGGATTTCACCCCAGGGATTGACTTAGCATTCAGGTCACATTTGCGATTGGAGTGTATTACGAGGTTGTGAAAGGAATTGAATTCGTTGTCGCTCTCGCTTTAAAAATGAAGCTGGAGCGAACGTTCATTGAAACAAAAAGGATTTCGGTGAGAGCTGCTGAGACAATGCGTAAAATGCGATGAATGTATTGTATCCTGGGGCTATATGGGAAGGATAACCACAGTTAATTAGAATGAAATATTGATCTTAAACACCTTTACACATATGCATACTGGATATATTATATGCCAGGATATTTATCGTAAAAGTTGCAATTACTTACGTTAGTTAGTCTTGTATATTATATGGTAAATCATTGGGCATTGTGACATTAGGTCCAGAGTGAAAGCAGTTCCAGAAAGCTGTGTGCAGACTGCTACTGATTTAATTGTACATTCAATAAAACCAGTCAATCAACCAACCAATAGCCTTAATTCATATTGCAATTCATGAAATTCATTATAAAATATGAAGCTTTTATTTTTTAGAAGCTGTTAACGATGAATAATGCAGCACTTTTTTCAAATCTGGCCTTGCTTTTATAGCCGTATAATGTTTCTTTTAACATACCTAATTGCTACTTACATCACCTTAACGTCTGTCAGGTTTATCATTTGTATCTAAACCATAGCGTATGAAACGAATCCCAAAAATTATCTTTTAAATAAATACTCACATCATGAACCTGAGTTTAACTAATTATTAAAACTTATTTATTGATCTGAAAATCGATGTAGTTCTATAAGCAAGCATTCCACTAGAGAAACCTGAGCAAGCCAGACAGTAGGCAATAATTTTCATCAATATGTATAAATTTAAACCTGAGTCCCTGGACAATATGTCTTTTCTCAAAAGCAGCGTTTCAAACCTATAATACAGAATTGTATTACGTCATTCTTTTTATGAAAATGTGATTTTAACCATATTGGCTATTAACTTTATCATATATTCATATTTTTATGTTGGTTGTATGCACAATAGACGTGAAAGCAGCCCGTTTCCGCATTCGTTTTCTCGAGCCAAACTTCATTTTCTCAGAGATTACTAACCCTAGCCATCTTAAAAAATCTTTAAATATTATAACTCCAACATTACAAGCTCTAACTCTATCAACGCTAGCTTGTAAAAATTTCCAGCAAACTGCTTTTAAACTAACCCACACTTCCACTAAAAATACCACCAAAAACTCCCATCAAAGCTACAAAAATCACCACAAACACAAAAAATTTCTCCATGTCAATGTAGTTGGGAGTTTGTTGAGTTTTTCCTGTAAGCCCCAATATATTCCTTCTCAAGAGGCGAGTCCAAGTAGACCACTCATCCCATTTGTAGTACAACCAGAGCAACAATTCGCTGCAAAGTAGCTGCATCCAGTACACATTTTCAGTTTTAATATTCCAAAAGTACTGCTCATGCCTTAGCGTTTGATCCAGCGTAAAACAAGTAACCGAATCGTCCCTGTTCTTCGTCTGATGAAAAGCGACTGAATACGGCGTATAAAATTTTGGACATTACGTAGATTTAAGCATGGCCAAGCGACTGCCCCCTTTCTCTGCAGCGACCCTACGCAGCACGAGGTTGTCTCCTTTAATTTGTTTCAAGACATGGAAAGCTGTGTTGAAGTAGCTTATCAAACCAAGACGTCTGAAATCATCGACATACGCGTCATTTGTAGACCACCATGTTTTCTGTTGTTTGGCCACCGTTATTATTTTATACTTGGCGTCTAGCAACTCCTTCAAGCTTTTATGTCCTGTTGGTGGCAGTAAAACTGTTGCAATGCTGGTTAATCCGTTTCCGTACATTCCAAAGATGGCTGATATCCCACAAATTATGACGAAATATGGAAACTTTCTTGCTACTAATGTTCCATGCCCAAAAACACTGGAAATGTGTTTCAACAACTCACCAAGAATATTCGTAACTTGACGATATTTCAAAGAGCAAACTATTCCATAAGTTGCTAGAGCTAACATGCAGACCAGACCTCAATTTGAAATGGCTTTAGCCAAGCAGTAAACCTCAGTAAACTAGCTTTCTCCGCTTGAAACCCTCTTTGGCAGTAATGAATTGTATCCGAATCAAATGTTTCAAAGCTCAAATGAACGACTTGAGACAGAGGCATAGGAAACGTTTTAAAATGATCTGACGATGTAATATATTCCTCACCACGATATTTTCCAGGTTTTTAGGGGATTTCGGATGTAATTGAATGGATGCGTTGTGTACTTTTGAAAACGAAAAGCAACATGATGTCAGCTCTGCAACGTGGGTCCAAACTTCTAAATTCGAAGCACAACAGTTTTTGCCGTTTAGAATTTACCCTTAGCAGGTTGAAATAGTCACTTGGGAAGCCGTGAATAACTTTGGCGTGAGTATCCCAAAATAGAGAGCGATGTACTGAGCGGGGATCGTTCTGGAAATCTTTGGAAAGAAGTTTTTGTTGTGTTCCAATTACTTGGAATGAAATTTCACTGAATTTACTAGATAGCGGTAACGTGACAAGGATTTTGAGGGCAGGAAATAGAGAAAGCTTTGTGATATCTTGTAATTTTAACTTTAAAATTTTCCGGGTAATAAACAAAAAAATGGACATTGATGGAACTAATATCTCAGAGAACTTTTGAACAGTTCTATTAATTCGTTTCTTTTTAATGTAATCAGATTCCTCGTTCCACAATGGACTAATCACGATATCAAATGTGTTGGAATAACGGTAGTAAGCTCTCTCCAGTCTACTACTAATCTGAATCGTAGTAACTCTTGGAAGCAAGGATTCATCTGGGAGAAAGCAATATCTTGTTTCATAAAAGTGAATGACGTACTGTTCCCATTTTACATTAAAATGGGGAAATATTTTGGGCAAACTGGATTGATGGGGGAAAAGTCCTGAGGTGGAACACACAAGGCCTAAACATAATATGAATGACTTCATTTTTGCTGCGAATTCTATTTTTTGTTTCCAGTTATTCAACAATTTTTGTGACTGCTTTCTTCCAGTAAATTGTGTGTAAATGCCTGAAGAATTGTGTTGTAGCTGGTAGTAATGCTCGTAAACGTTTTCCCCTTTTATCTACTCAATCATGACAGGTAGTATTTACCCTGATTACATAGAAACTTCCAGACACTTTCACTGAAAAATGTTTTCCGATTTTCGTGTTTTATACATTTCCCCATTATTAAAGACATTGAACTATCGAGGCTATAGCAAACATTATAGTAGATTATTACACAATCCAACTTTCTCCATGATTTACTCCTCATTAGAATAAGGAAGTAGATACAAGTATAAACCACACATTATAATTTCATCTTTTATTGTCGTTCTGTAAAACTTCTGGGTCTAGCAATTGCTACGTACATGCACTAATGAAGTACACTTGAGGGTCAGGAAATTGACCTAAATTAGTAACGTTTAACTGAAGGCAAAATTGTATCGTCCAATCTAATCATACGTCTGCGTTTTCCAAAATAGGCACGCCGAAGTTCCTTTGTCTCCGTCATCGCAAGCGTTTATCAGAATGCCCCTTGAATTTAGTGGCAATTTTGAAACGGGACTTGAACGCCTTAAACTCGTGCGAGAGTTGCTTTTCTGCATCAATTAAGTTGCTAATGATCAAAATCAACCAACTTCACTTCAAAGTCCTTTTTAAGTTTTAGGAAAACTGTTTTTATAAACCTAATTTAGTCCTCTTTGATCATATTCGTCATCATCTTCAAGGCTGAAAAGGTAATTTGGATGTCTGGTGTTAGGTACGTATGCTATAATTCTGGTTTGTTGTCGGCACAGGTTCAACATTACAAACAACAAAAAAGTTATTGTGACGACCTTAGTTTGGAATTGATTTTTTTGTTTTCATTTTGAATAGGTCAGGAAAATGGAACGAAGATCGAGCCGAGGTCGACCAGTGACTGGAAAGCCAAGAACTCGCTATTCTGCTTCGACTGCTGCGTCGTCTTCCGGAGATGATGAAGGGCATGATAGTGGGCGACGAGCCGGAGATGAGATAAGCGCGACTTCCTTTTCCACTCCGCGGTCGTCTCCTCGGAATAACTTGTATATTTTGGCGGATGACATTCCAACATCATCGGAGGAGCTCGTGTTGAACAAGAGAGGGATGCCGGTTCGTCAGCGCAAGCGTAACTCATTTTATTATGGGGAAGAGATGGTCACCTCAAGCAAAAGGGAGCAAGACAGCGACTGTGGCTTCTGCTGGGAAAAAGGTGAAAACGGAGACCTTGGGAACAGCTGAGAAAAACAGAGGTCGGACGGGGTCGAGGGTTATCGGAGGTGGAAACTCGCTACTCCACCACCACCGTCTGCTCGAGATATTAAAGTAAAACCGACGGTTCCTGCTGCAAAGGCCCAAATTTTGGTGCTGAAGAGGACCGCTGGTCCAAAATGGCTGAACAAGCTAGATCCGCCAAGGAATGGGATAATGATGAAGAGAGAAGTTGAGCTGAGTGCTGCTGACATGGAGAAGGTGGATCGCCGGAGAACCTCTTCCACCGCCAAGAAAGCAGTTGCAACCCAGCCACAACAACAAACGGTTGAGATTGTAGTCATGAATCCTCCTCTAAAATCGAAGCAGCAGCAGTTTGCCAAACGAAGTTGTCCAGCTCGATTTAAACAGAATGTAACTCCAGCAACCCCTCCAAAACCAGTGGTCGCGGAAATTGAAAAGAAACCTGAAGTAATTCCAACTCCACCACCGCCAGAATTAGCCCTGCCTGCACCTCCACCTCAGCGGGCTTCTGGAGCTGCTCGATTTATGCTCGCCGGTCAACTCCGACTCTTACTTATAATCCGCTTCAGCTTCCTATCTGAATGCGGTTCAACACAGGAGTTGATTGCTGAGAATTACAATCAGCGTCATGGAGGACTCATGGATTTGAGCCACCGCGTCAGGAACTTTCTCAAGCTGCCGAAATCCCACAAGTGGGTTTGCTACGAGTGGTTCTACAGCACCATCGATCAGTAAGTCGGGCTAAACTGAAATTCTTCTTTCTAAATTGAAAAAGAAGATTTGTTATTATACGTTTCCTTTTTTTCGTCTAGGGTGCTCTTCAAAGCTGAAAATGATTTTCAGATGTGTCTCCGGGAGTCCTTTCCCGCTCTGAAGACCCGAAAACTAACTCGTATTGAGTGGACCACCATCCGTCGTATCATGGGAAAGCCTCGCCGTTGTTCCTCTGCCTTCCTCACCGAAGAGCGTTTAGAGCTTCACCTGAAACGACAGAAGATTCGGGAAATCCAGCAGCGGAAATTGAGTGATTTCAACCAGAAGGAGCTTCCCGACGAGATCCCTCTCCAGCTCGTCATCGGAACGAAGGTCACTGCCCGCCTCAGAATCCCCCAAGACGGTCTCTTTGAAGGAAGGATTGAAGGCGTAGACACATCCAACTCGACCTACAGGATCTCTTTCCAACGATCCGGGGTTGGAGTTCACTCTGTCCGGGACTTTGAGGTGTCTTCCAACGAACCTGTGGAAACGGTGTCCACCTCATCCTTTGCTCTCAAAATCCCTCGCCGCCTCGTCGGAGAAAAGCTGACAGTAGGCAACTTCAAGTTCCAAAACCCGGCCTTGCTGCTCTTAAACCGGAAGGGTTTCCAGAGTCTCCATTCGATCCCACGGCTATGTTGGGCGGCTTTCCCATTCGCCTTCTGGATATGATCGTGCAGCTCTCAAAACTGTTGAAAAAGAAGAGGATCAAAATTGCAGAGCTGAGGGAACTCAACGTGGAGGCGAAAAGATGACTTCTTACGGTAAACCGTACAACCAAGCTTTCAAGCTCGAGTATGCCCGCTGTGTCCGCGACATGGGGAGTTGAACAAGGTGATTGGCAAGTATATGGCCGGTGTTCAAGCATATTGCGTCGAGATTCCCAGTGATTCTCAGCATTCCACTGCAACAGCAGGCGCTACCAACGCCCAGGCATCCAAGATGATTAACTCGGAACAGGTGCTGGAACGCTGTCGTCAGGACGCAAGCATGATGGTCTCTAATTTCAATGACAACAAGACTGCTCCTGGAGGTCCTGGGGTGAAGAATCCAAAGATTCTGGAGCTGATCAGAAATGCTGCAACCATGATGCTTGGAATTCGGGTAAGAAGTCTTGAATAACCATGACCAGCTAATCTAGCCAATGATGTTTTGAATTTAAGCTGATTTCGAAATTGTGTTTGTTGAACTTTAGGCGAATTCAGTCACTGATAAGAGTCCCTTCGAGGTGAAACCCATTCAGGAATTTTTCAAGAACACCGTGAAAGCAAATGTCGAAGGGAAAAATCTCCGACTGTATGAAGACCGAGTGGAAATGGTCATGAACAGGATGATAGCAGGGCTCTGTGTCAAGAAAGACTCGGATATGATGTGAAATGACTGAAATCTTTGTTTTTATCATGATACCTAATATCTTTGACTGATTTTCTTTGTTTGTTTAAATATTATGCTATACTTCATTTTGTAAATGAACCTTTTATATATTTATTTGGAGTTGATGATGTAGTTGGGTGTGAGGTGGAGTTTAATTTTGGAATAAAGTAGGTTTACAAAGAACTGAGCATGTTTTTCAGTGTATATATTTATTTAGATTTTTGCTTCTATCAAATCTACGATCAGGTTAAGAAGTCAGAAACAACATAAATTATTTTCAAATTAAAAATATTAAAGTGCATATGTGTGCATTTTGCAGTGCACAAGGTACCTAAAAAGGATTAAAACTGTGTTCAGAAAACCAGAGAAGAGCGAGCGAGCGAGCTCAGCTACCTTAATCCTTTTACACGCGCGAGTACCTGAAGGTAACGGCAGCAGACATTTAACACTGCTATTTGACTTCACTAGCTAATGCTTCGTGGTTTCTCGATTTACTTGTTCTTCGCTATATCTTTTTTGCAGGGACTTTCCTGTACTTACCTTGGACAATGCAAATAATTTTCGGTGGAAGTGGAGTACGTGATGAAAAATTGTATTGGTAAATGAGGCTGGCCTGGTATAAAAAGGGGCACAAAGAGCTTCTAATCAACAGTTTTCTTTGGACCTTCTTGGAGTAATCATCACTCTCAACTGCTCTCTGGATTCAACTCTAACACCACTTGGACTCTACAGCGCTACTGCTCAACCTCTCTTGGATCATCTCATCTGAAGCCAACATTGGACAACGGACCTCTACTTCAAGATGGAAGCCACATCAGCATCACCATTGCTTTGGAGTAGCTCTGGGCTGCTCCTCAACGAACCACATGAACGTCTTCCGTACGCGGTAAGTTACTTTCCCTGTCAGAATGCCAACTGCCTCATTTGAATTTTAATTATTATACTGAAATTTCTTTTACTTTTTTTTCAGAGACAACTGCTGCCTGTATCACCCATCTTGAACAGCACCGATTGATGCGCTCCTCCTCGTCTGGATTCTGCTGGAAGCATTCCTTCAACATCTGGCGGCGCTACCGGACTCGCGGAACGAGCAAACCAACTTCCATCTCACCTGGTAAGTAAATTTGAGGTCCACGGCTTCTTGAAGCGAAGCTGTAAGCCATTTTGGCTGATATTAATAGTCAACTTTTTTGTTTTATTCCTTGCAGGAGTTTCAGCCTTCCTCCTTGAAAGCCAGCAGCAACTCGTCATCTTCTGGATTTTGCGGAAGCCCGACAACCACTCTGCGATTGGACTCGGACAACACTTCCTCCTGGCCTTCCAGCTTACCAGCGCCTACGGACTCGGACCACTTGCTGCAGCCTCCTCCACAACATTTGGACCTATTCGCCGCATGCTGATTTAACTGACACAGGTGTAAAGAGCAACGTAAAACAGCCATCTACTAATTTCAATTTATTTTGCTCTGAATTTTCAGGAAGCAGAAACACTACAAAGCCACAGCCGACAGTTGTGACCGTGGACGTGGAACAAAATTGACCAGACGACAAGCATCATCATCCACTCGACAGGGAATTTGGATCCGTCAGCTAAAGCTCCCAGGAAGATGTTACGCGGATAGATGGAATTGCTGTAAACTCCAAAACTGAACAGGTGCTTGAACACGAGCTGTTTCTCCTACGATTGCAACTAAATTCACTTATATTCATTTTCATACATTTTGTTTCGTTCGATTTTCCTTTGCAGATCTATGTTGACCGGGGAACACAACGTGGTGGTGCTCATTCTTGGACCTGATGGCTCTTTCCAGTCTCAAATTCGGAGGACTTGGATCTCAACCCGGAAAATTCTACCGACCCACTGCCTTGGCTTTTGATGCGGAAACCGACCGACTTTACGTCACGGACAAGGACAAACCACAGGGTCCAGGTCTTCAGTACGACAACCGGAACAGTTCCTCTTCAGATTTGGATCGAAAGGAAGCAACGCTGGACAACTCTTCTATCCATGGGGCATCGCGATACTCAACAAGGAAGGAAGTTCTCTCGTCGCCGTTGCAGATAGCCGGAATGCCAGGGTCAATTTTTCACCAAGGAAGGACTCTACCTGGACCACTTTGATGACTTTTATAAGAAGAAAGAAAACCGGAAGCTGTCTCAGAAGCCTACTAAACGACGCCAACCAAGAGGACTCGCATTTGATCCAACAGGTATATATAAATACATGACGTTTTTATATGATGATTCTATTATTCGTTCGTTGTGAATGAGAATAGCATGTAATATTTGTAAATTCTTTTTGCTTGGTTTACAGGAGACTTGTTGTACATCTCGGACTTCAACTACAACTCCATTTTCAAACTGGACTTGACTGGAAGGACGATCGCAAAATTCTATGTGAAGCCGGCAGCTGGATCTTCATCTCTGAGCAAATGCTTCTTCTACCGACCATCTGGACTTGACGTGGACTCTGAAGGAAACCTCTTTGTCTGCGACCATCGAAACCAATCTCTGAGGAAATTCCAGAAGGATGGGACCGAAGTGGATGGATTTCTCAACGGAGTTTTATTCGAGCTGCCTACTGATGTCTCTCTTACCCTGGACTACCTGGATACTTGGCCGTCATCGACTTCAACGGAAGAATTCGCGTTCTCAACTATTCCAATTAAATTTTTCTTGTTCAAATTGTAAATTTGTTACTAGTCATGACTTTTGTTAGATTTTTAATGTAAAATGCTGTGATATAAACATGTTATTTTACTGTGATGTGATGTATTATTTCGTTGACTGTGTAATACAAATTTGTGAACCATAATCAATTATTCCCCTTATCATTATTTTCTCATTATTATAAGCATATAACGCACAATTTACTCGTAGCAATGGTTTACTTGCATGAAGAACAAAAACAGTGACATTTTCTGCTCTCAAATCATTTATGGGTGCCATCTGCATCTACGTACACAAGCTTTTTTATTTCCACTTTTTTTGTTTCATTCAAATTATTTCACAAGTATACTGTTTATTTGACTCATGATTTTCGAACACCGGAAGGCAACATAAAATATATCGTCTTCGCTACAAATATTTACACTTCAGCAATTAATATTTGAAATGTAGAATAGCTGCTGTGGTTTCGAGTTCATCAAATGTGTCATTCAGTTGAAAGTTGAAACTGGAAAAAATGAATGGTCGCCAAGTCATTTTATGCACCTACAATTAGCTAAGTCACGAATCGTGACTCACGATGCGCGTCAGTCATAGTTGAATGTTTGTGCAGGTGTGCAGTCCAATATAAGTCTAAGATTTAATGCACCATTTATTCCCAACCTGGACATTTTTTTAAACGGATGACGAAAACTAGTACAAAGTGATGTGTTTTTCTAAAGTAAGATAGCGGAAGTTACAATTATAGTCCTGAGAAAGCAGGAATCTGTGATTTACATACAGTCTAACGATGCCCCACATTTCAAGATAGCGTTGAGTAATATACATGAAAGAAGATTTTGATGATGACATGAATATATAGTAGTAGAAGCCGATATACGAGAAAAACAAAGTTTTGGTGATCACGCATTTCGGTTATCATAATCATCTCATGAGATGTTTTTATTTAATTTACTCAAATTAGCCATACACAAATACATTATTGATTCCGTTAATAGATTAATATAACAAATCTTCACTCCAGGAAAGTTAGCACAACGAACAGATGAGTTTGTGCTTCATTATCCTCCAGTCATGGACTTGACACTCATTAGAACAGTAAACTGCCTTCTCACATTTGTCACACGTGAAAATAGTCTTCGCAGGCTCTCCACAAAATCTGCACATGTTCTCCACTTTGCCTAGAAAGATGAGACAATCTGGATTGTCAACGTCGACGCCAGCTTTCAACAGCCCTTCTCCAATGCGCATGTATGGGTTCAAAATGGCAATCTTTGCACCGAATCCAAACTCCTCCAGATTCTCTTTGGCCTTCGTCATGTTGTAGATGTTGAGACGCGTGACATCCCCATTCTCATCCTCTGCCAGAAGGTGAATCGCAGGGCAGTCACAGTAGTGATTGGGTATATCAATGATAGTTAGATCTATCACTTGATCTTTGTAAACGTGGTTGGCAGTAGGATTCATTTCCTTCAAAACGATGGGCTTCACTTGAAACATGTATTCTGGAACCTCCTGAGTCAATCTATGTTTGGGCGTTTGGCAAGTACTTGGTGAAATCTCTCCTGCTTGATCATTTATCTCTTGACGAAATTGCGTTATCATATTCTTTCGTACTGGAGTATTCAAGTGCGGCTTCCTTGGAAGAATAGTTGGTGGGCCTTTGACCGCTTGGGGGTTTGAAGCTGCGCTCCCAGTAAATTTTCTAATAGAATCAGATAACTGGAGACGTCGTTTTTGTTGTGAAGTTTCACGTGGCAGTAGCATATTCTTTTCGCTTCCTTCCGAGACTTGAAAAAGTGTTTCATACTCTCTTGTCACCAACCGCTAAGTACATCACTGCTATTCCTAAAGAAATATAAGGTTTTAAATTGTTAATTTTGCCAAACAATTTTAAACTTAAACATTTGCTTATAAATTTTTAACCATAAAACGCTTCTGGAACTCTGAAATCGTCTTGAGGAGCTTTGTTCAAATACTCCTTGTAAGCCGCAATTACTGCCACCCGCTTTTGAACATCAGTCATCTTCATCTTCTCTGGTGGCATTTCCAGTTGATTTACGGCTTTGAAGAATAGGAGGTTTAAATTCCCAGGAAATTTTTCCAAGCCCTTTATAGCATAAGAGAGTCCGGATTCGGGATCTTTCTCCTGGAGACAAATACTCGACAGTAGTTCGTAATAATGCACGTTGTCACTGTACATTCTAATCCCTGCTTCAGTAACTCCACAGAATAGCTTGGCTTCCCGTTAGCGCTGCAATTGTAGTTGAGTTTTGCATGGACAAATCGAATCTTCATGTCTTCCTCACTCTTTTCTCCACATTTACTATCAACAAGCTCAACAATCAATTGCTTCAGTTTGCTTTTGATTTGGTCTGGGAAGCGGACAGCATCAAAAACCCGAGTTGCACAGTCATACAACCTGTTCAAGACTTTGATTTTCTGTTTATCTTTAAAAGTTTCTTTCCCTTCCATGAACTGAATCAGATTGCGATTAATTTCCAGCGTTTCAACTATTGCAGCTGCTGTTACTGAACCTTCCCGTGCCTTGGATCGTATCAAGTCCATGTTGATTTTCTCTTGAGTTACATCCCGACTTGTAGCACCGTTTCCTGAACAATTAGGACACATGCAGATGTTTAGATCCTCCGCAAGTTTCGTCCTAGCTGCCGGACTTGCTGATTTAAGTTTACGCCTCATTCGTTCCAGGAAAGTTAAACCCTTTGTATGCAGGCCGTGCTCTCTTTCGAATGCAATCAATGCTGCTCGTTGTTGATCACGATCGTCTCTAATACGCTCAATTGAGCACTCAACTTCGTCTTCATTGATACCATGTAGAAGTGTACTGCATACTGATTTCAGTACCTGAAACATTTTCGAGGCCTTCTCGGGTTCTAGTTGATCAATATAATAGTCCATCAGTGCAATTGTTGCAAGTGGGTCTTTGGAATTTGCAGCTTGGGTCCAGTATTTCACTGCCATTTTTTTATCTCTGGTTACTCCAGAGCCCTTCCAGTAAAGGTTGGCCAAATTGTGGGCAGCAAGGGCGCAGCCATTATCTGCAGACTTCTTGTACCACTTAAATGCCTCTGATAAATCTTGCTCCACAAAAACTCCAGTGTCGTACAGTTGGCCAATACTTCTTTGGCAGGCGGCGATTCCAGAATGCGGTTCCGTTCCTGAATCATCCGTCGGCATTTCAGCTCCTTGAAGGTAGAGTTGGAAAGCCTTTGATATGTCACGCTCTACACCCGTTCCATTTTCATAGCATAATGCCAGACTATTGAGGGCCCCCGGGTTGCCAACAGACGCAGCCTGTTGGAAATATCGAACAGCTTCTACTTCATTCTTTGGCAGACGATATGAGCCATGAATGTATCGAAGGCCCTTTATGTAGTCAAGCTCACCAGGTACTGTTTGATGGACACACATACATTTCCCCTCACAATGGCGAGCAAATTGCTTACGCATTATTTGTCTTCCAGTAACTGTTTTACGCTTGACCAGCCGTCCCTTTGACGTGGTCGGACCATCGGACGGATCAAACATGTCAGCACTACTCTGTAGGCAAAACTCAGCTTTGCACGAGTACAGCTCTTCCTTCACGTTTTTTTGATTTGGTGAAATTGCCAGAGCTTTGGTGAGATGTTGTAATGCGGCTTCAAAGCTGTTTCTCATTCGATGAGCTCTTCCAATCAGATATTGAGCTTTCCAAGAATTTTCACAAAGTTCCAGAGCCCGGTTTCCATCCCGGATAGCTTCATTAATGTAGCCATCACTCTCGCTCCTATTCTCATACTTTTTAAATGTAGCAAACTTGAGATAACATTCCCCACGGTTTAGAAAGGTTATGGTCTTTTGAGTGGCCAGCAAGCTAGGTAACTGGGTCGCCGCATTGCACCGGTCAATCGCCCTCTCAAACTTGTTTTTCTTTATATGGATCTTTGCCTTATCATACAGCCTCTTAGCCATTTTGAAGGCAACATCAGATGATGTGGTTCCAGAAGTCGAGATTATTTGATCAATCACCTCATCTTTCACCCCAAGTCCCTTCATACTTGCTTGGAAGATTTTCCCGTTGGCTTGGTACACCTCCCTCGGTAGCTTGGACTTTGTGCGGTGGGCAAATACGTTCCTTAATGTTCTTAACTTCCTCACAGAGTCATTTTCTGTTTTGTAGGCACGGGTATCCCCAAGTTCAGAATGGTTTGTGCTAAAAGTGTCAAATCCCAGTCCTCCAGATTTCCTTCCGCGATTAGGCTTTTCTGAACATTGTCAGCTTTGTTGTAGACATTTGAGCCCAGACCCCGAATGTACTTCTGTCCCTGCTCCGGAGTGAGTTCCCAATCCTTTCCCGTTTCCTTTTTCCAGCGAGCCTGGAACACCTTTCGAAGAACGGGATACGAGCTGAGGACCATATTCTGGAGTTTGTAAAAGTTTTCTTCTTCTGATAGCTCAATCTCGAACATGATGCTGGTGTGGTGCTGACGATATCAACTGACTGCTGTTTAACTCCCCTGTTCTTTTCTCTTCACCTTGATTTTTAATTGATTCAAACCGATTTTTTATAGTGACGATGACTAGTAATAAACAAATTTTGTTTTGTTATGAATTGTTATTTAAATGCTTACGGTTTAAGTTATTCACCTGCAAATTGATTACTTCACGATCCTCGGGTTGTAGTGGTATTTTATTTCCAAATCACAGCAATAATTTTAAAACTATATTATAGCGGCGATTCATTGAGAGTGAAAGTTGTAAATTTTCACAGTTAATTAATAGTTATACGGAACAGGAATTCACAAGCTCCACAATAGAATGAGAAATATCTACGTAGGTATACCTAAGCTAAACTTCTCACTTTTTCTCTACAAAATTATACGTAATAAAACAAAAAAAATTCCTTAACTTTTATGCGAAATCAAGATGCAAACGTTAATTGTTAATTAATACAAACAACAAAACACGGGTGCATGAAAGCTGCTGACACGTATTTCCACATTCCTTTAAAGCAGAATGGTCTGCTGCACCAAGCAAGATTCAACACGTCGTACGTAAGCTACTGTTTGTGAATAGACTTTCTTCATTTTGCTTTCTACGGTAGAAATTCTAGGAGAAAACAAGAATTAACTTGATGTTTTTTGTTAAATGTTACATTAACATTCCTTTATGACAGGGAAAATGGGTTGGGGGAATGTTCCCATAATTATTGAAAGCAGCCCTTGATGACTGCTGTAAGCTTAATTAGGTTTGAATTTCTATTTAAATTTCAGTTCCAATTATTACTATGAATTTATAAATACATAATATGATATAAATACAAGGTTTGCTGCGAGGTTAAAAATTGAGATTTCTTAATATTTTGTTATTTCATCATCTTTATGTCATTAGCAATAATAATAAGTTAATAAGTTCCAATTAAAATCTTTGGATTTGATTCCTATAAGGAAAATGCATGTAGTGGATTGGTTGATAACAGTAATGTTTTAGATGTTCAAGATGTATTAAATATCATATATTCTGTTGAATTATGATGCGTGTCATCATACATCATTTAAAAGCGACCGCCAGGATGCTCTTTCCCGAGTTTTTAGGATGCTCTTTCAATTTTTTTGGATGCTTTTTGGATGCTCTTTCAAAATACCTTCAAATTTGCAATTTAAACAAATATTTGAGCGAATTGATAAATACCAACACATTTTGCTACCTAACTCACGTTTTAAACTTAAGCTTTAAATACAAAGAAAAGCTATTCTACTTCCATTTTGTCTTCTCTGCCATTCCCTTGAAATTAATTTTCAAAAATAAAGCTCATTTTCAGTTAAACTGTTGTTTTTGTACAACATTGACAAGTAAAAATGAACATCTTCGAACAAATGCTACTGTATATAATTGAAAATAGCAATTTTAAATTGGATTTTCTGTCAAAAAGGACAAATCTTTATCTTTATTCTGAAATATCATGTCAATTTTGACTCGGGATGCTTGTTGAACCCCCAAGATGCTCTTTGGATGCTCTTTCGCTTCAGTATGCTTTTTATGCTTTTTTCAAAAATTATATATTTCAAATCGTCAACTAATGGGGATTTCAAATATTCAGCGACCACATATTTAAAGTTAACGATGCTACAAGATGCTGTTAGATACGTTTTGGTCGCCTTTATACATCATACGTTGTTTATTGTCATCTCTTTCTACTTGTTTAGATAGCTGTAAATGGTTGAAATGTATTTAGCAGAAACAGATAATAATTAACCAATAATGCCAATAAACTGGTATCTTCATGACAAATGGATATTCTAAAATATCTATTTCATCGAGTCTACCCCAAGAATATAATTAACCAAAAATTAATTTCTATAAACCAACCAAACCATTTAACAAATACCCCAGTTAAAATTTATTTCATAATCATAATTCGAAGCACCTTATAGTTACAAAACAGCGTTTTGTGGTCTCAATATTTCGAGTTAGTAATTTGAATAATTGGTTTGATGACCATTTTCAAGTGCAGCATGAACACCAAATGTTCTTCTTTGGCTGAGAAACCACACTTCCGTCCTCAGTCTTTATGTCAAGGTTGCTGGTGATTGCTGTGGTCAAAGAAATGAAAACTGTGTAATACCAGAACTAATTTGCGAGTTTTGAGAAATATTTAGACTTTAAATGAAACATACAGCGTGATCTATCGCAAAACACACTGCTTTTCAGAAAATCCATGAACCTACGAGCATAAAACTCTGGACGATGAACAGATACCGTGTTCTAAATCCACCAAAGTGTCATGAAAAAAGTTATAATACTTAAGACATGAGTCAAGAGTCAACGTGTAATAGTATCAAATCACCCCATCATAAACGACTGCTTTCCAAGTGTGTTCCAGCTTCTTGCTCAATCTATAACTCTGAAGAATGTCGATGATACCCAAGAAAACGAGAAGATTATCCCATTTCTACTCTTGGCAGGTATTCCACCGAACCTTAAAAATAACATTTAATAATGAATATTCTACTCTGGACACTTCTAAAAAGGAAACAGTGTACTATTACGGCACTTCAAAGTCCATATCATCCAGTTCAATCTCAATGCTTTCAAGAGCTGTCGAGTGAGCAACCAGTTTTCGTCTGTTTCTCTTTTGAATTTTTGATTCTTCAAGATCTTTTCCACCTCTTTTGGTTTGCATTTGACGTGAATTTTCAGAAGCAGCCAAGTCCAAACTGTGAATCCCAATGAGCAACGAATAATCCATGATTTTCAGACTTTCCAAAACATTTGCGTCCCGTTCTAACGTTCTCATCAGCGCGTTGTATGTCGCTTCTTCCAATGAGCCCTCCAGGAAAAATGCTCCACAAAGTCCAAATCTTTGAAAGTTGGATATGGCTTCATTTTCTCTGCTAACGAAGCTCTTCTGTTGTAAGTGCTTCCTTTGAGGTCGTACTTCCAGTCCATCTTTAGAGCACTTGGCAATACGTTGTTCATCACCCACAAATCGGATATTCTTGTTTCCACCAGTTTTTGGAATGTAGTTGTACAAGCCAAAGAATTTTGGGAGAAGCGTTCGGGGATTTTGTTTCAGATTTTGATAGTAATCTTCCAGAACTTGGAGAAGTAGTCGTCTTTCTTTCTTGAACAGTTTTGAGGATGAACTCGTCATCTTTGGAAATGTAAAACAGGCTTCCGCTTGCTCCTGATGAAGACAGTTCTCGAAGTGGAGAGCTACATAAAGAGTTCTGCAAATAAAATTATTTATTTTTTTATACTGGTTCAGAGGAAAAAAACAAGATTAATAGTATTTTTATGTTGTACCAAAAAGTCTTCCTGGCTGACTCCAAATAAACACGAAAGTGATCAAATGCAGGTGGAGCATAAGTTTTAAACCGAAAGTCGACCTCAGAATGAAAGACGCTTGAGTCATCAGAGCTAGTGGAAAAATGCACCTGTTTCGTTTTGAGGCGATCTTCTGAAAACAACAACTGCACCAAACATTTCAAATTATTGTAGCATGTCATTTTGAGAACTTTTCAACCTGTTTCAACTAGCGGACCTCTTCTAGATCATAATTGCTTGTGTTTGAATGTTCTTCTGGGGATGATATTGATGGTGGCTGCTGAAGCTGTTTCAGGGCTCGTTGAATGCATGCCATGATTAATGTGGATTCCACATCTTTGTAAAGGATTTCGCCGCTGGCCCGTATCTTCTTGTGACCTATTCGTTCCTCTTTCCATAATTTATGCTCACTTTTTATGGTAACGATTGAAAAGTATAAACTGAACAGCAATGAACGAAAACAACTGAACACTGAATCATATTTCATAAACTCTTTAATAAAAAAATTAAACCATAATGTAATGACACATATCCTCATTGTGGTTTTTGTACTAATGGACAACAAGCTTGGAATTCCATGAAAGAAACTATGTTTACAATTCATTCGACTGTTAT
>LJIJ01002912.1:0-22742 GCA_001718145.1 Orchesella cincta
GATTTGCACAATTCGCTCGATTTATCTACCCGTTAGCTGTTAGTATGGAAAAGCGTCATATCTTGAAGCTGAAAGACGAGTGAACTCAAGAGTGCTGAAGAGAGGACATCAAATCCTCATTGAATATGATTTAGGCAGATCTTATGAAACGATTTCGGGAACGCCGCAAACGACGGAACATGTCACACTGTTTGTGCTATCATAACAGGAAGGAAACGAAGGCCATACCTACTATCTTACCATGGAACTGGCCCATGGCAACTTAGCCTTCTACATTACAAATTTTTGAGTTATATGGGGATAATGCCGACTTTGAGATGGAACAGCGGAAACTCCCAGGGCTAATTCACGGAGCCGCCAAAGGCCTCAAATGGATGCACGACCATGGAATCCTCCACCGTGACATTACACCACAAAGTATTCTAATTTTTAAGTACCAGGGTGAAATTGCAAAGTTGGGGAATTTGGAGCGATGCTCAAAGCTGACGGACAGTCAGGCAGATTACAACCCCATGGAATGCACAACTGGACAGCACCTGAAGTCATCCAAGCCATTTACTTCAGGAAACCCATTCCCTGCTGCCCAGTCAATTGACATTTTTTCCTTGGAATGATAGCCCACTATGTATGTCCTGGAAAACATCCTTATGGGAAAAGTGAGAAGATGGTGCCTTTATAACCAGGAATATTTTAGATGAGGAGACTTCTGCAGCCAAGTTGGGTCACCCTCACTACTCGGCTGACCACTTGTTCCAGTGGATGATGGAACAAAAACCTGAGAGCGACCTACAATCGACCAAGTTGGGACCACCCATTCTTCTGGACTGATGACAAGAAATTGAGTTTTTTTTATAGACTTAGCAAGATATCTAGAATCTAAAAAAATCCAAGATAGCTGCCAGTAGGGCGGAAATTGATAAAAGTTACCAGAAACATAGAGTTTCGCTAAACAAGGAGGTGGACTGGCAGAAAACGATAGGTGAAAAAGATGTAAAGCTCCTCTCTAGGAGAAAATTGACCAAAGGTAGCAAAAAGTATGACGTGAAGTCGGTTATGAAGTTGATAGAGCTAATTAGAGATAAATTTACTCATTGTAAAGACATTGTGGACGATTTAATAACAGATCAGTATTTTGGAGAAGAGGGCTTTTTTTCAGAGAAAAAGTATAGCAACTACTTTCTATCAAAGCTTCCAGATCTGGTTATGTTTCTTGTTTGTGAATTGGTAGGAAATCAGAATAGTGAATTTAAAAAATTAGCAGACAAACACTTTCCAAATTTAAGTAAAGGTAGTATAGTCCCTACTTTTAATTATGATTGAAAGCTAGCTATGTACTAAACTATACTCAATGTCTAGAAGTTTTGTTAATTTAAATACTAAATGTACATTAATTTTAGTTTTTAACAATTACGCTATTTATTCCAAAATAAAATTGATTTCCTGCTCTCACATTTTGTTGTATTATTGGGACATGAACATTATTTCATTGCACGCAAGCTCATAATGATCATCATGTTTCATGAACTGAGAGCTTTCATGGATATTAACTATCAAATACCTCGTCAATAATTTGTCAGTAAGCTGTAATTGTAAATATCATAACAAAGTGTGTGAGTTGAAATTTTGTACCTGTTTTCAAAATTTCAGATCAATGGAACAGTACTCGTCACATGCAGACTAAAAAGCACGAAAATCCTTTTTTGTTCTGGTTCCGCACTTCCTTGATTTCAAATGAGTTCATTTAAGATTAAAAATTGTCCGTTGTCACTTTTACACTCTGAATTTCACCATGGTTAGAAATGGTACAAGTTTCTGCAAATTTGATAGTGCAGGAAGGTTCTTTACTTGTGGACTCGATGATGCAATGTTTTAGGATAAATTTGACAAAACTCCTTTTCGCAGTAGCTGCAAAAGAATGGTTTTTTCCCGACGTGATGAAGGAGATGCTCATGAAGTCGGTATTTTGAAGGAAATCCCATCTCACAAAAAATACAAAAGTACCACTTATCACTATCATGTACACACATCAAATTAAAATTACTTGTTACACATTCCGCAGTTGTAGAATTTTTCTCCCAAATGCATTCGAATGTGCCGATTTTCCACATTTTACACTTGTGTGATGTCTCTCCGAATGTGAAGACCAGGGATGGTTTTTGTATCCTAATGCGGGGCAAAATAATACAGAAAAAACAAAAAAAAACAAAGCAGCGGCAAAGTCTGGACCGAATTTCCCGAATGGTCTCTCCGGCGAGCAAAAAGAGCTCCCTTCAAACATATTTTTTCGACGTATTAATACAAAATATGATGCATCGATCATAAATAATCATCATATCAGTAAGTTTTCTGCATTTAAATATTTATGACGTGAGTTTTAAGATGGTTTTTACAATTTTGGTAAGGTACGAGAAATACCTTTTCGCGGACCTCGGCCCAGACTGAACAGTGCTGCTTGTTTTTTTTAAATTTTTTTTCTTATTGCATTAGGATACAAAAACCTGGATGAGATTCCTAAGGCAAGGCGAAAACCATGCGCTCGCGGACAAGAATAATGCTTTTAGGCGAATCTCTCTTAGGTGGCCTTTGCCTCACAAGCTCAATTCTGTCACCAACAAGTGTTCAGTAGTGGAACTGATACTCATACTGGCTACTGGATACTTACCATACATATTTTATTACTGAAATTTGTAACCATTCCATATACATATATCACAACGCATTCTTACCTGACCCCTTTCTCTTTCTAACTCCCCCGACAAAGTCCGTTGTAGAGTTATCGACGATAACTTATCGTATCCCTCACCATGAGGCTCACATCAAGCCTGCCAATCTGAAGTGTAATAGTGGCATGTGAAACGAAGTGTTGCAAAAATGTTGTTCATTTGTCACTCGAGTAAATTACATTTCCCATATGCCCTCAGCAAATCTGGGGCACCCTGCACATATCTCATTTCCTGATTTTATTCATTACATTATTGTTGACAAGAAAAAATCATTAGCATCTTATCTTGTTTACCTTTGCACAACACTTATAACCATAAAACTAGGCTGTAAGTAAAAAGATTGAAGATAATAATATTATATTATATTATAATGGTGCAAGTATTATATTATTACTTTAAATTCTGCATTAAAAATTGTTCTGGAATGAATATTGACACAAAACTTTCTGTACAACAAAAACAATTTTTGCAACATTTCCTCTCGTGTTGTAGACTGATTATTTGAGATTGGTTTGGGGTAACAAGGACATGGCAGTAAAATGAATGTTTGAGATGCTCAACTTTTCTTTTGTGTGGAGTTGTAGTGCTTTCGAACACCTGTTTTTTTGTGTTTTAATTTGTGGCAACATGAAGCAGATTTCACCACATGGAGAAATTTTGATCCCCTTCCCAAAGTAATCAAATGGAATTGGAGAATGAAGTCGATGAAGATGGTAACAACTTGGTGAGCCTGGAGGTGGCGAGTTCAGCTCTCCAAACACGAGCCCAGTCCTTGCTCCGGAGGTGAACAAAAACACAATCATCATACTTACTCTGAAATGTAACACTTTCAGTATTTTCTTAATATTTACAGACATGGGATCAAATCTTTCGTGGTATAACTTCATGACTTTCTTTCTGTCATAAATGCTGTTCCCCAATGGCACGAGCTGTTGAGTTCGAGAAGGACGACCGAATTGTTCCCTATGGTAAAAATGGTCATGATTATTACATTACCAAGTATTCTAAAGGACAAATTTGATACACATTTAAACTTTACAGGTGCTTCCCCATCTTATCCCATTCTTCCAGTCTGCAAATTCCTGCCTTGTCGCTGGAGTTAGCAGAGGTTCGAAAGTAGCCCTAGACAAATCCCTTCAAGACACTTGGACATCATCTTCAAAGCTGTTCCACTCTCACTTTGACACATTCAACCAGATCTCCTCATTGCTTTCAGAAATAAAAAAGATCAGCACCCAGCTACACTTTCAGCACGCGAGAGGAAATGATCAGTTTGCCAAAGCTGTGGGGCTTCAGCTGGATGGTGACCTTGCCGTTTCATCTACCAATCCATTTCTGATTCGGAGCCTTTCTGTTAATCTTGAGCCTCCTCCAGGAGGAGAGCGACGAGTTAGCATGGCAGCTGGCTGCCGGCGATCATGCTCGAGTCAACAGGCTTCTTTTCCGTTATGGACACTTTATTTGGCGTTTCTCCCTCAACTTTTTCCAAGTGGACACAGTAGCGTAGCAAAACTGAGAAGCTACCTCACTCGCCTTCCCACCTCAAGATTCTCGAGCTTTCCGGAGAGACTGTGCCTGGGGACGGGCCAGGGTTCATGAGAGGCACGGAACTTCCTCATCTGGGGGAATTGAGACACTTGGAGCTCTCCAAGTTGAAGTCAATTTCACTCGCTTCAAAGTTAATTCAACGATATGGAGCTCAACTCACCACCCTCGTGGTGCAAGGGCGCTGGTTTGTCTACTCGGGAATGGAAACTGGTGTTCTCAACTCCACTTCTTCCGAAACTGAAAAGACTCCGAGTTGTAAACGTGGATGGGAAAGCATTTGCGAAATTATCCCGTGTGAACTGGCCTCTGGAATCACTCCAATTACAGCTCCCTCCCTCAATCACCCTCGGAAACTCTTTCCCCCTTGATAAGCTTCTCCAGGCAACTGTTAACTCAAACAAATCATTGAGCATTCTTGAGCTCCATTTTGATAAGGTGATTCTGGAACATGAGTTGATACATCAACTAGCAAGATCAGCTTTCGAGCGTGCACCAAAACTGGAAAAGGTAGTTATTTACGAAAAGCAGAATGATCAAGTTGAGAAGTCAGTTTTTACGCAACGAGAGAAAGAGAAAGTTGGCAACTAAATGTATTCGAAACGAACTTAAAACTAGTCAAGTTCATAGATTGCTTGCTCAATTATAAGTAACGTATGAAATGTGTTCCTCATCATTTAGTACCTGATTGTGTGATCATTCAAAAGACATGTATCCTATTTATCCAATAAAAATGCACATTTAAAAGTAATGAATTCTTTCCTGAAAGCAAGAATTTTTGCATAGAAAGCTAATCTTTCGTTTGGGTTATGAGAATGACTGCTATTCAAACTCTAGTTCATAAGTAAATCATATAAAGGTTATATTTCATTAAAAAATTGTTGCATAATTCTTTGAGCTATGAGTTCTCTACAGACTGTCGCTTTTTCGCCTTGCTGCCCTTGACAAAAACGCCATGCTGAGTTCTCATGTGATGGTTGTAGTGGGAACTGCAGTGAAAACGGTGGTCACATTCCCCTCGCTGCAAATCCACTCCTTGGATCCCTGCCTGTGAACAGCAGTCAGATGGGTATTCAAGGTTCCCTTATCAGCAAACTTACTCTCGCATAGGCTGCATTGGTGTCTCCTCTCCGCGTGTGAACTACTTCTGTATGTTTTTTGGAGTGCCATGGAGAGACAGATACCCTGCCACATCGGAGACACATCCTCTCTCCTGCGCCTCTTCACTTTGAGCGTGAGCCGATCCCACATGGGATTCCAGCTCAGAGTCCTTTCCAAACTGTTCGACAGTTAGGAAAATGGCAGCTGAAGGCTCCGTCCCGATGCGCTTTCTCCTCATGTTGATCCAAGTTCTGCTTGACTCCAAACCCCTTTCCACATATAGAACAAATGAAGGAAGGGTTTCCTTCCTGTACCAAGTGGTCCAATTCGTGTTTTTTGAAAGCGTGTCTGCCCTAATAAAAACTCCGCAAGTCTGACATTGAGTAACGATGCCAGATGAGATCAGTTCTTGGGAAGGTGGCTCCAAATCATCCCACTTCCGCTTTCCAAGCTTGGGCGGTCTTGCAAGAGCCACCTGTTTTTCCTCCTCACTCAGGTGAGTCCATCGATGGTCTCTGTACTCCTTTTTCCGTGTGTCGGCAATGGCATATTTGCAAATCTCACACCGTCCTTTGGCCCCTAAATATCTTTTTTTTTATGTTCTCACGTACTTTGTTGTACGCTTCTATATCAGGAATGTCGTGTCCCCTTCAAGTGCTCAAGAAGCTCAGTTCTTCCGCTCGGGATGTCGTTCAACGCTGGACACAAAAGGCACTTGTAGCGTCGCGTGTGGAAGCGAAGGTAATGTTGGTAGAAGAAGGAACGCTGCTCATTATTCCGTTTTGTTGTGAACGGACTTCGTTTCGAGCTTGGAACCTCTTCCAAACAAAGTTGGCATTGATAACCGATCAAATTCTCGTGCTCGTCAGCCACTTCTTTGAAAACAAGAGTTGTGGGTATTTTGGAGTCTCCGTAGCTGGTAGTGTAGCTTACGGTACCATTTGAACTATCCGTCTTCACTCCATTCACACCACTGTCGGTTTCGTCCTTCAAATATGGTAGCTTGGAGTTTGGTGTCTTTTTCATTCACCTTGGCTTTTGAAGACTTCCTGACGGAGCTTTTTAGGCGCTTTTTCTTTCGTTTGGTTGACTTGAAAAGCTCCAGTTGCTTGAGGACTGCCATCTGGGTTCGAGAAACCTTCAGGTTCCAGAACAAGGAGAACGTCGTCTGGTGATGGTTCTTCCGTTGAAATTGTGGCAATCTCAAATATCTGATGCTTTCAGTGACAGGTTGAGGTGATGAAATGGAGGGAGGTGCAACTTCAGGGGTTCCGTCCTCGTCCGGAGCATCCAAATCAATTAATAAGAGCACCACTTCTTCTTCAACTTCTCCAGGATCATAATCGCTACAGGCATCATTTGGAAGATCTGAGGACTGTTCATGTTTCTCATCACCCAAGAATTTATCTATGGATAGAAAGAAATGAAAGAAGCTAAATTGGAGTCATGTAAAATAACATTTTGAATATTAGGTAATTGTTTAAATGAGTTACCTCCAAGTGCCTCCTTCCTGAACTGGAGATAGCAGTCATCATGCTTGAATAAAGTTTCTGTTCGGAATACATTCTTTCTCCATCCACCAACTTCTGTTTGATCACCTTCTGAAGCTCCTCCAGTTCGAAGTAGACTTCCGCCAACGAGTTGAGAATGAGCTGACACGCTTCACAAAATGGAAAAGGTTCCTTCTCAAAGTTCCAAGCTCCTTTTCTCTCCCGACTCATGCTCAAACTCTGACAAAAGTAGTGAAACAGTTGGCGATGATGATGATGATGAAATGGGGACTCACTTCTCGAGCTGATAACCATCCCATTCTCATCTTCAACCGCTGCCAAATCTCCACAAACCAGACAACAACAGTTGTTACTCATTGCGATTCAGTTATCAGTTCAAGCACTTTAAATTATTCACAACGAAAAATAGAAAGGTTGCAGCCGGTTTGTTGTCGTGGGCTTGTGCATTGCATTGCTCGCAAGACAGAAGAAGGCTAGCGCTAGCGTGAGCTCACTTTCTCCAAAAAATATCCCAGTCAGCTGTCTGCCTTTGCATTGACTTGTTCACGTTAGTTTTTGCCTTTCCGGCTTAGGAATTACGAAACAGTCAGTCTTTTTTCTCATTTAAATTCCATCTAATACTCAGTTTTTGAAGGCAAACTGTTCATTTTTACTGTCGATTATTGAAAACTGTGAGGGAAGGTTTGTTCCTGCAGAAGAATGAGTTCCAGTGAGCTGAGAAAAGGTTTCACGCCGAGTTACTTCTCGTTGCAAGACATCATGGCATCCCAGACGAGGTCCCTTGCAAAACTGAAATCAATATTGCTAATTGCGGATTTCTTGATCCAAGTCAAGTGTCCACAGATCTTCCAGCTGGAAGTGAAATTGAGCTTCCTATTTGGGCTGCCAGAGTTTTGAGCAAGCAGAAGCGAGCTTTTGTTTCCATCAAAGTTCCAAAGTTCTATGGGGAAGGCTATCGGGAAGTATTGAAGGCTGATCCAACTGTTGTGGACTTGAACAAAATGGGACCGCAATATTATCAATCTGCCCTACAGATGTGCACCCTTCCCAGCGCAGAAATTGAGGGGATATCGGATTCACTCCCTGACATCCTTCAGAAACGTGTGATTGCCATGGCAGACTCCTACTCTCTTCATCGTGACGTGAAATCGACTGATGAGGTGTCCAACCAAATGGGAAATATGCTCAAGTTTCATCACATGGACCCGTTGGAGCTCCAAATCTTCAATGACTCCAAAAGTGCATCAGATGATCTTGATGATTGGCTCAAAGTGTAAGTGTCCAAGGCACCGCTCCGTGGGTTTGTGACACACTGTTAATAATTAATGGAATGAGTTGGATTGTAACGCTGAGCAAATCATTCTTACTAAAATGTAATTTGTATTCCTAATGCATACACGTACCAAAATAATTGCTATCACCAACCTTTAACTTTTATATTTCGCAAATATAATGTTCATAATAAAAACCTTTTGTATTCGTGAGTAAATTCGACAATTAACTTTGGTTTTTACTGTATTTTCATAATGATGCTTATCTTAATCTGAGATTATAGCTCTGCTTTACAGGTCAATAGTTATTACAGCATATCCTTCAATCCTTAAATATCGTGAAATATTATTGTTCATAAAAATCTAAATTTATGGCATGAAAAGCAGAATGCATTGCATTGCTTGCAAGTTGCGAGCGCTCGCTTTCTCCAAAGAGATCCCAGTCAGCTGTCTGCCTTCCTGGGTTCACGTTAGTTTTTGTCTATCCGGCTTATCAATTACGATAGATATGGATTCTATTTCGGATTGTAAACCTTCCCCATGCTCATCTGGGAACGTGGAGGAACTGAAGGTTTCCTTCCGCCTCGACTCTTGTTTGTTGTGCGCTGGAACGGCGGTGGTCTACGACGCTGAAGGAAAGGTTATCAAACGGGAGTCAACAAATTGGAGTGAAGATGTTGTGGGGAATAATTGGAGCAATGGGCAACTGTTCATGTTTCTCTGCCAAGCTCTTAATGTCAAGAAAAAGTGGAAGAAGAAGAATGGGTGGAAACTCCAGCTGGATCCTTTTCCTTTTTGTGAAACTTGCGAAGGACTGATCAACTCTTTGGCCGAGGTTTACTCCAAGTTGGAGGAACTGCAGAGCGTCATCAAGTGGAAGTTGGAGGAGGCGGAGCAGCTATTTATGAAGGATAACTTGTATGAGAAGCACGAGCGGGCTTATCTGGAATTTAGGAAGGATGCGCTTGGAGGTAACTTGTTTCAAAATCAGTTTTGCGTAATCTGCCAGTTAGAATTATTGAATTGAATAGTTTGCTTATTCTTCCACAGAAAAGGTCCAGAGTGCAGTTTTGAAGAGGTCTTTGCGAAGAAAGTCGCCAAGGACCAAAATGAGTAAGGTCTCCCATCAAAAAGTCAACGATGAAGTGTCAGCTCCCAGCAAACAGACAGAGGTATCTCCATCAACAACACTCCAATCGGAAAACTCAATTTCTGATGATGAAGAGATGGTTGATCAATTGCCAGTGACTGCAACCCCAGAAGACGACCCACTTGATCCAGGGTTTGAAGCAGATGTAAACATTCCTACTCCAGGAAGGATGTTGCGGAAACGAGCAAGAAAAACAGAGCAGCGTAGCATCTCCACTGCCACTTCAAAGAATGAGGAACATGACGATCAGTCACAAGTTCCAACCCTTTCAGTTGTTCACGATACCATTCCAAATGATGATGATTGTCAATCTCCACAAGCGAAGCCCAGGAGGAAGTGTCGTTCAAAAAAGAAGAAAGCGACACCACCTTCAAAAATGAAGCGCATCAGCCGTTGTGTCGACACAGTGTCCGTCGCCATCTCCAAAAACGAGAGGATTGAGCTCAAACGAACCACCTACAAGAAAGGCCGTTCTCACGGATTCATGGAGAGAGATCCAACCACTGGGGGCATCGCTTACACCACCGGCTTCGGGAACAGGTTCGGAACCTATCGCACAACCCTCAACTTCAAGCAGGTGGAGCTGGAAGGGGACAAGTTTGGCTATGAGTGCACATCTTGCTCTCAAACATTCCCATTGCTAATTAGCAGTGACAAACAGCAAAAAGTGTTCTTTGCGCATTATCTCTCTGCCCATTCGGATCGCTACAAATGTAAAGTCTGCAAATACAACCCTCCACGGTACGCCAATCGTCAGGAGTTGTTGAAGCATCTTGAAAGCACGCATGGAATCAAGACCATTTCCGACTACCACAACAAACGCCAGCGGCGCAAAGATTTAACGCCAGAAATGATTTACAATGGATGCAGAGTATGTGGAAAGCCGGGATTGGATTGCAGGAGCTCGGACTACAGACAACATTTGCTCAGCCACATGAACGAGGAGGAAAAGTTGGAGGCGTTGACCGTAGCGGGAAGGCGTCACAAGGAGCTCCTTGCTCCCACTCAACAGCAGCTGGAGAATGACTCCACTTTGTCATTTTGCCAAAGCTGTGGAAGGTTCATTACAAAAGGTGAGCTCGGACTGAAACGTCACCAATTAGAGTTCCATCCAGATCTCGTGGACCCTGCGGAAAAGTCAAATGTCAAGAATCTATGCTCCATTTGTGGAGCAACCTTGTACAATAAAACAAGCTTGAGAACTCACATGAAGAGCCAACATCCAAACGGGAAGTGGGATGGACCGCTCAAATGCAAATTTCCTGGATGCTCTCACAACTCAACTGGTGAGCCAAATCTCAAGGTTCATGTTGAGGAGGAACACGGGCAGAGTGAAGAAGCGAGAAGAGGAGTTCTCTGCACGACCTGTGGAAAAATACTTTCATCAGCATGGACCCTCAAAGTAATCCGAGTTGTTAAAATTACATTCTTAGGGGTACAAATACAAGTTACAAAATTTTACTCTCTGTCAAGGTTCATGGAACGTCCACTCGGGGGCGAAACCATGGAAGTGTAGCATCTGTTCCAAGGCGTTCCCTCTGAAGAACACATTAGAGCTTCACCTCACAACCAAGCACGGTAATTAATTTAAAGTTTTTATCTAAATAATAGTAGCAAATAGAGAAATTTATAATATTCTAACATCACCCCAAGAACTCAATATTTTTAAAATAATAACCAGGTGTGGGTGCTGAAGTGTTCAAGTGCGAGGTGGAAGGCTGTGGAAAACTGTACCCAATCAGAAGATACTTGACCCTGCACAAGAGAACAGTTCATGGGATATTCACAAAGAAGCGCAAGAGTCAGCGAGACGAAGGCGAAGGAGTTACACAGTAGCAATTGATTATTTATCATGGTGACATTTTTATTTCGTTTGTTTAATAGGTGGAGTGTGGTCATTTAAATTCGAAATAAATGTAGAAATGAGTTGTCAATTAGTGCTTACCAAAAAAATACTCATTTTTTTCGGCTATTATATAGTATTACATCGTTTAAATTTAAAAGAATTCCGTGAAGATAATGCGGAAGGGATTTCTGTTTCATCATCATCACTTCTTGCTTCGTTTTCCTCTTGAGGGACTGCTGCCTGAACTACTTCCTCATTTGCATCTGGATTCCATCCTAGAATTTGCTTTGAAAACGTGATAGAAACTGGAATGAAGGTGAAGGAAAAGAGACAAAAGACACCGATAAAGGTCAGAACGCTGACTTGAGTGAGGTCAATGCAAGCGTTGAAGCCCAACCCGATAACCACCCCGAGCAAAGTGAACAGACTCGAAAGACCGAGGATGCTCCAACAGATTTTCCCCCTACTCCTCGGCTTAAAATCTCCTTGTTCAGCCAAGTCGTAAACGAGCGCATAATAGAGAGGAGGAAATGCCACAAGGTCCAACCAGAGAGGAATTCTCGCGAAGAAGAGGTACCATGACAAGCTTCCCAGTTCTTCGATGATGTCCCACTCTTCCTGAGTCGAGATACTGCTATTTAGACGAATGTCCCTGACTCGTTCAACAGTTCCTCCCACGTGGAGCAGGATTAAGACGTTTGCCGTGTAGCAAAAGAGAAGAAGGGTCGTTCCAAAAGTTGCCTAAAATATGATAATGTCAGTTTCTAAAATTAGAAAATGTTTGATTGTAACACACTTACAAAGAAGAGAAATGTGGCTTTCCTCCCTAGAGCGGCTCCTCCAGCGGGTCTAGGGTTATCTGTTGAAGGATTAGTCATGTTGGATTTAGCAAGGCGATGAAATCAAATTGGTTTGACTCAGAAATAAAATAATGTGATATGTTTTGCATTTCAGTACGGCCAAGGATTTCACAAGAAGGACAATTGTCCTAATTAAACCCAATAAATTCTTGGGAAACCGTCCCATTGTCTTTTTAAGTCAATAAAATATGATGAAACTAGATTGCTTTTAGAAATGAGTCATAGCTTTAAAAGAGATTTTGATCTTGAAGACTTTTATTTTACTCTAAAACACGTTTCACAATATCTGATGTATAATAACTTTAATTACATTTCCGTTTATTCACAACTTCCCCATGAACAGTCCTCATATGACAGCGGAAGTATGTTTTGTTGGAGAAGAGCTTGAGACAACCTGCAACCTCACACTTAATCATCTCTGCTCCGATTCCGTGTTTTGCTGCCAAGTGAAGCTTCAGAGTTGGCTTGAGAGGAAAGGTCTTGGGGCATAGGTGACATTTGTGAGCTCTTTCTCGAGAATGCACCAAACCGTGAGTCTTGAGGCCACAGGTAGCGCTGAGTACTCTTCCACAAGTTAAGCAGAGAACTCCATTTCTCGCCTCCTCACTCTGTCCATGCTCCACCTCAACATGATTCTTGAGACTTGGCTCATCACTCAGGGATGCGGGACATGATGGGAATTTACACTTGAAAGGGTGATCAATCTCCCCATCAGGATGCTTTTTTCGAGTGTGATGCTCCAACGAAGCTATGGAGGAAAGTGACACGCCGCAAATGGTACAGAGGAAAGGCTTCACTGAGGGCTCCTCCAGCTCTGGATGAGAATCTTGTATATGATGTCGCATTCCACTTTCTCCGTTTGTTATGAACATCCCACAACTTTCACATATATTTATTGATCCTGAGGTGGATGAAGAGGCTGGAATAGAGCTGAGCTGCTTGTAACGTGGTGTATCCAGAAGAAGTGCCTCTTTCTTCTCCTCATCATTCATGTGGGTCTGGAGATGCGCTTTGTATCCAAACTTGCGGCCACCCAAGTTTGACAATGGCATACCACATACTTTACATTCACAGTTCTGATATTTCGATTCTTTGCTGTTTTTGATGACATTTTGGTAGCGGACCATGGTCGAGATTGCGTGAGTCTCCTCCAAATGCTTGAACAATCCCTTCCGATCGGAGCAATAGGGGTTTCAGGGCATAGACGGCAGCTGTAGCGTTGGGAGTGAGAAGTAAGATAATGCTGACGAAAAAGAGACTCTTGCTTGCGGCCTCTTTTCAACAAAGGGATTGTTTCGGAGCAGGTGGTACACTCGTAGCCCATTTTCCCATCGACTCCTTTAATTCGGTTGAAGTTGAGGGTGGTTCGAAAGCTCCGGAATCGGTTTCCGTAGCCGGTGGTATAAGTAATGGAACCTGTGGCTGGATTACGCTCCACATAACCTCGATTGGATTTCGGTGGTATGGTTCGCTTGAGTTGAGCTGTCCTTTTGGTAGTGAGATCCACTCTGACGGCGACTGTATCCAAACATTTTGACGGAATTGAGTGTGCTGCTTGAAAAAGAGATTTACCCTTTGGTTGGTTTTTAGGAATTCCTACAGCCTCATCCTGTTCCGTGCTGGAACTTGTTATTTTCTTTCTTTTTGTGTACTTCCTTTTCTTCCGCTTTTCTACCACGTAATCATCATCATCATCGTTACCCAGATCGTGTTCAACATCACTTGGAATGAATGCTTCCTTATCTTGTTCAACATTAGAAGGATTGGAATCAGAACTGCTTTCATTTTGTTGATCACCCACATTACTTCTGCGTTTTCGGAGCATCCTTGTTGGAGAAAGTGGCTCTGGTTCGAGAGGTGGAGGCGTGATGGGGAGCTCCTCTTCATCATCATGACTGGAGTCGTTATCTGGAACTATCGTTTCTTCCGCAATTTTCTTGGAGATCCTTTCCTTCCGAGTTTTTGTTGCGGTCCAACTCTGCTTCCCATTTGTGCCTTTGTGACAAGCTGCAAGATAAAAATGAGCGTATTAACTTTCCGGCTTTAAATTTCATCTTTGAATCACAAAATGAGGTGCCATCATTACCTTCCAGAGCATCTTTTCGAAACTTCCGGTAGGCTGAACAGTGCTTTTCGTACAAACGTTCCCTTTCAAAGGTCTTCTCCGCCTCCACAATCTTGCTCTTGAGGACAGTCTGGAGCTCCTCCAACTTGGAGTAAACTTCAGCCAAAGAGTTGAGCAGTCCCTCACAAGTTTCACAAACTGATTCCAACTGGAGAAGTGGAGAGTATAACTTTTTCTGTCTGATTTCCAAACCCCGACAAAGAAACGTGAACAGCTGTTCTCTACACCACTTTCGAACTTGATCATCCCCCTCATCTTCCCGTTCTCGTTTAATCAAATTCCCTTGGAGGTCGTAGGTAGCTGCCACCTGCGCACAAATGAGACAAGAGTCAACTCGCACCTCAATCTTCTCCTCATCCACCTCTTCCAAGTAGTCCATCTTTCTGCTTTGCAAATTCGAAGAGAAAACTAGAAAACCCAAAGTTCAATTGAGAGAGGTGGTTACTTCGATCCGCACATTGCCAAGGTTGTTGTGGTTGTGTGAAAGGATGCTCAGTATAGATATACAGCTGACCGACAGGTGAGAACCATTATGAACAACACATACGCCAATTTTTGCACGGAACGAATGCCAATGAAACCAGAAACCACCAATGAGAAGAGTAGCAGGTTGTTGTTGGCATGACATGTGACATAAATGATGACGTTTTTAATTCACATATAACAAACTTAAATGAAAGTCAAAAAAATAAAAGCATTTTTAGATCAAATTTCCATTTGCATGTTTTAATTTGTAAACAGGATTGTTTGTCTCAACTCTCCCCTTTTCTCAAATATATGAGCTGTCCTGACCATCACAATCCACAATGTTTACATCAAGACAACAACAGTGAAAGTCATCAGTTGAATGTAATCTGGTTAATATTTAATTGATATAATGACAACTGTGAGTGGTTCTCAATTAACTAATTGAATACGTTATAGTGTCATATTATTAAACATTTGTCCATTTGTCTATGTACAACGTGTAATCGATTTTATCTTTTGACAAGTTGGGGCTAGAATAGGTGGTGTATTGATAACCGTGTTGAAATAATTATGATGGAGATGGAAGAGACTCCAGTTTGTGACGCTGGAGTAACTGAAAAGTGCCTGTTTTGTGCGGTGCCACTACCACCCAGTTTCACCATTGTGAATGGGAAGATAACCCGTTTGAAGAAGGAAACAGCTGATCATGATGATTGTCTATCCAACTTGGGTTCCTTGTTGTCAACAGAAGATTCTCTTCTTGATAAGCATCTAGAGGTTGTCTTTATCTTGAGGAAGATACTCGGGATTCCAGAAAACAAGTTGCACCAATTTCTGAATCAGTTTGGAGGTCAGCTTCATCCCGAGTTTTGGGTGGGAGTTTGTTCCCTTTGTGGAGAGGCAGTTAAACAGTTTTATACCACTTTGAAGGAGATATCTGAGTTGAACCATAGATTAACTAGGATTTCAAAGCAGCTGAAGGGTCGTATTTACAATACTAGGGAGGTTGGAGGATCTGAGAATGGGCTCACCTCCATTTGGGAGGAGATAAGAGGAGAAGTTTTGAACGGTTAAATTTATGCACATGTTTTATCATATTCTCATTCAAATTGTGGTTTTATTTAGCCATCAGTTGTGCATACAAGATTTTGTAACAGACGTACTTTATCCTTCCACAGATTTCCAAGAGGTCCCTTCTCGAGTAGTTGATGTTGTGAAAAGAGATCCTGAGGAGGCTTCTCAACAACAAGATGTAGATAGCGAAGGTTGCGGAAATATCAACTCGAGAAAAATTCTGCCAACCCGTTGTTCATCAAAAGGCAGCCAGTCCTTTAGCAGCAGATTGCCATCGTATTCCGAACCCGAAGAGGAAGTTGATAATGATGATGAGGAGCCCACCTCTGATTTTGAGCCCGCTGATCATGATTCGAATTGGAGCAATCCTTCCACAGATTCAGAGGATGTGAAACAGGATCCTAGCAAAATGCAACGGAAGCCTGGTCCTAAACCAAAACGGGAGCCTTTCATCACCACCCTCCGACACGGCAACAGAATAAAGTATAAATGTAGTTTGTGCTCCGCCGTTAGATGCGACAGAATAAGTTTGCGCAGCCACCTCCGTTCCCACCAACGAAGAGACGGCTTCTCGTGTACGGAGTGCGGATGGCTAATCCATTCAAGAGACAAGAATCGTCATTATAATCACTACCACCCTGGAAAGAAGCCGCCAACTCACATTTTCTCCTGTCAAAAATGTCCGGCTCGGTACAAGCAGAAGGCAGATCTGATGAAGCACGCCGAACTCCATGAAATATCTGGAAACTCCGAACCCTGTTCATTATGTGGGTGGCTGGTGAAGGTTAAGGTGATGCCACGTCATATGAAAATTCATCATCCCCAAGAAGACGAACTCAAGGAAAAGCCTTCTCACTGTCCTTCGACGCTTCATGAGAAGCACATTAGAAACATCGGTGGAAAATCTTCACCAGATCTGAACCAAATCTATTCACATTGGTGAATCAACGGAAGACAAACCAAATTGCGAACTTGCTGCTGGTGACGAATTTCTGATTTTAAACGATAGTGATGATGACTCAACTCAAGTAGTGCTCATGCCCAAGATTCAGAGAATGAAGAGTACAAGCCTTGTTTCGAAAAGAAAAACAATTCGTTCTAAAGCGAGATAATCAAAAACCAAAAGAGTGCTCAAATCCTCAAGAAAAGAAAACTAAAAAAGTCTCAGATCCAGCTTATCAGTCTTTCTACACATCTTTTCGTCGGGGCAAATACGAAATGTTCAAATGGCTTAGCTTTCCATCTGAAAGAAAAAGGTCAATGCTTCTAATATGAACATACTCACTTGACTTCATGAGGAAGCGAGGCGCAGAAATGAGGAGCCTTGCACTACCTGCGAATTGTGTGGGTGGGTGCTCAAGACCAATTCGCTACAACGTCACCTCGCAGGTTCACTTTGCGCACTAATTGTTGAGGAGCAGAAACAAGGCGAAAGAGAAATAGCCTTCTCCTGCGATTATTGTCAAATGCTCTTTACAGAAAAATGGGTTTTCAAGAGACACTTTCGAAATTATCACGCGGATCAAGAATTTGCAGTTTGTGGTCAACCGAATTGCCAGGAGAAGTTTGAGAGTCAACAGCTCCTCAAGTTTCATATGGACGAGGCACATCCCGACGTTCAAAACCTTGAAGAAAATCAGGAAAGTGAAGAAGGTGACTCTAAATGTCCGCACTGTGAGTTGATTTTCGCATCCAAGATGAAAAAAGACTATCACATTGCAAAGAAACACATGAGTAACCTGCTCACCTGCACCACCTGCAACATTACACTGAAGACTTATCATTATTATCGGAAACATATGGAGCAAACAGTGAGTTTATTATTGCACTAAATTACTTGTGAATCATTCAAAGTGACTATATTTTAAGGGGCTCTATTTTTGGTTTTCAGAGCATTCATGCAACTTCCCATCAATTTTCTGTGAGCTGTGTATAAGTGTGTGGACTAACAAACAACTCCTGCAGCACAGACGCCAGCAACATTTTGCAGAGTTGGGACTGGAGCTTCAAATGTCAAGAGTGTGGGCTTATTCTTTCACAAACGAAGCACTCAAATCCACATAAAAGTTGTACACGCCAAGGGGAAAAACTATTCATGTGAATACTGCGGACAAAGTTGTTCGACATATACCAATCTTGCAAATCATTTGAGGGCTTATCATGAGGGACCTTTAGCTACTGCAGGTGCTACAGATGGAAAACATTTTCGGCTGGAGAAGAAAGGGGAAGAAGATGCAGTGGAAACTTGGCTCTGCGACTTTTGCCCAGGGACATTTCCTAATTTGATGGGTATCCGCAATCATCTTTTGAAAATTCATTATTATGAGCTCAAGTACATTTGCGAAGGATGCGACAAGAGGTTTTGCGCTTCTTTGGGACTTCATACACATCGGAGAAGGTGCGAGGAGCTCAAGAAGAAGAACAAGTGGGAATGAGGAGGAACTGAATGCTAAAACATTTCCATGCAGATTCTGCCCAAAACATTTTTTTTGTGCTAGAAGTCTATCCAAGCATGAGCGAATCCTTCACAAAGATCGCCTCTCACATCGTTGTCAAAAGTGTGGAAAGGCTTTCAAAATCTCTGGAAGGCTGGCGAACCATTTAAACAAGTGTGTTCTTGTTCCTCCTTCCGAAACTGTGGCTGACGTTACCCAATGATTAGCAAGATTTGATATCAACAAATTTAAATGTTTTCCATAAATTTGTACTCCAATTTGTTTAATAAATCCAAAACCACATAATTATTGAGTTGTGAAATGACTTTTGTGGATTGTTCAGTCAAATTAGTTCAAACTGCAATACATTTTTTGTTTAATTACCATTTAGAAACATCTTATGAACATATTCTCAACTCGACCCAACGTTTATCAACTTCTAGACATGTGGATAGTAGGCTTTATCACAATTCCGTTGATACAATTTTAACAATATCATAAACATAATTGACGAATAAAACATTCATAGTGATGATGATTTAAATTTTAAATTTATCCAAAGTTTGGATAGTCATCTTGTAAACTCTTCAACCCGCAGTGACAGAATTCCGAATTTCTATTTAATATTCAGCAGAACGTAATAATTTAGTCAGAGGAGCGTAATTGATCTGCTCTCTAATAACCAGTTTATGTAACATATAATTACGCGTTTTAACGTAAGGCACTAGGGTGTCTCTAACAATAAAAACCCTTAACGTACTAAATGCGTAACATCAAGTGGATGACAGACAAAATAATTTACATATCAGGTTTCAAGTGAAATATTACTATGCTAGCTAATAATAAAATGAATTGTTGTTCTACGCCATGGCCCACTTAATGCCGATGGACATTAGGAGGATCATGCATGAAGAGAAAATAGATTTGATAGCAATGAAAGGATATACAGGATAGATATGATTTGCAAGCCAACGAAATTCCATATTTAAATGAATTTCCGTTAAAATTACTAAAATTATGCTTAAAAATAAAGGAAAATGAACGCGAGATGTACGTCGAGAGACCCACAAGATTCCCCTCAAGTTTGGGCGGAGGAGAAGATGTTCCAAGCCCGCAAAGACGTACTGAACAGCTACAAAGCGGAGGAGAAGGTTGAGTCGCCAGATCCAAGTCAAGTTGAGTCGTAGCTTCTCTCTGTCTTCTTTCGTTCCAACGGTACTAACCCACTCGCAAACGACATGTTTCACATCCCTTGGCTCGTTTCCAAACACTTGAAGCAATCTGGAGGCATCCAATAGCTACGCATTATGTTGGCTTTGCTGAAGAATACCAACCAGAATAGTATTAATGTGCAGACCTGCAAAAGGGCAAAAATACATTGTCTTGTCTTACTCTTAATCGATCTGATGAGCGTATTAATATTGATAATGTTAGTTGCAAACTTACAAGCAGAAATAGCTTTTTGCGTCTTGTGACTACAGAGCTAGGCGCCCGTGGAGGCTCAATATCAACCACCAACATTATGTATGTATTTCTTCAATGGTAAATGAAATTGGTCCAAGTTTTCTAGTAAAGACAATTAAAGAAAAAATTGAGACATACTTAGCTGATTGGAAAGATGAGCAAAACGTAATAATCAAATGAGATAATGCAGCAACGTATACCTTTATAGAATTGATTAATGCTTGTTGTTAAAACCCACTTGTTGCTCTTTGAAATCAGTCAAATCTCGTATAAAGAGAATGCTAAAGGAAAAGAATTAAGGGTCGATGAATGACAAGGTGCAATTGTTTAAGGCTTAAGGGTTCGACCTTTTGATGAATTAAGTAGCTTTTGGGCTTGCTAAATCTGTATAAATCAGTGTTTTTTAGTAAGTTGTGATGAATAACTTCCTTCCTTACTCATTTCAGTCATTCAAGTAGAAGATGTCCAAAATATTCAAGATGTAGCCGCTCAAGTTGCAGCATGCTACTCACATGATAATGACTCATTCAGCGTTATTAATTCATGTCTTACATCATAAATCCACAGAGGTATGAATTCTCATGCTGGTTCCGATAATCTGTATCCTGTCTTGTATGTAGTCTGCTTCTTAATCTTCACACTTGTTCGCATACCCAGCATGCAAAGCAGAATTTTGCTGATGTTGAATGTATTGCCTGTGGTCAGTATAGCAAGCATTTGCAGCTTTATAACATCATCTCATACTCCTCTCTACATGAAAAGGATTGGAAGATTCTTAATATGTAAATACAGTCTCTAAACCAAAGGGAAGGGACACTGACTCTGCTTTGAGATTTGAAACCAGCATTACGTCTTTTTCTTTAATTTATTTGTTTGTCAGTAGCAGACGAACTCAGGACATAGTTTTCAATCAGATTCGTTTTGGGATTTTGAAACAATCTTGCTAATTAGCAATCGGTATCACGAGTGAAATGGCTGAATCCATCAACGACTGGAATGATCTCCTTCCAGAGGTAGGCTAAAAGTATACTAAAATCTTATTGTATTTTTTACGCTGCTGATTTAGCTGACAATAACTTGGGTAACAAAACTAATCATTTTTCTTCCCATCCTGTATTCAGCTCCTGGAAAAAATTCTGAGCATGGTGAACGACAAGGAGACTGCCCTCAGTGCAAGACTTGTAAATTCGTTTTGGAAAGCAGAAATGGAAAAGCGGATGGAGAAAGCTTGCCGTGCAACTTGGATTCACTGGAAGTCGCCCAGAATATCCGAACCTTCTCCAACTGCTTTATTTACGAAGTTGGCAATCTGGAAGGATAGTGGTGAGCCTGCTACTACAGCTTCGATTGGCGTTATTGGCAAGCAGGCGAGTCTTATAAAATCCAACTGTACTCCATTCCCAACAAAGTCAGTTGAGTTATCAGAGGGCTTGCCAAGGAAATTGGCAACACATGCGGAATTTATACCGGCTTACGACTTCTTCAACCGACATGGAACCAGTGTCATGAATTTAAAGCTCCAAGGAGTCTTTTTTCCAAACGATATATACGAGTTTTTAAGCTGGTTTCCAAACCTCAAAGGACTCCTAATCCCAATTGGATTGGAATCGGACGGAAATAACACTTTTGTTAGAGTGAATACTCATCCTCCACTCCCAAACCTCGAGCATCTTGAGATATGCAAAATCCAGCCTATCAACTTATCCCGTGAATTTGTGCATTGGCTTTTGGACGCCTATGGAGCAAATCTCGTGTCCTTGTGCCTTGAAGGTCCAAACATGTTCTCTCTCAAGGAAAACAAGAAAAGGGCTACACAAGGGCCTTCAGATGTACGTCCCAGATACCAAAAGCTGGCTTATCTGAATGTTATCAATCCAGGCGGCTCATTTTTCAGGTCTTCAGCTTCTTTCCCTCAACTGACTCACCTTGTAGTGACGCAAATGGAAGCTCCAATAAGTCTCAAAGGACTTCGTGTTATTATGGACTTTATTGATAAAGGCGCAGCCACCCTTGTCCATCTAAATTTGGGTGTTATCATCGGAGAGCTCAAGAATCCGGATTTCGGGGTCCTTGTGAAGAATCCTCCCCAGATATTTCCCAAGCTTACTTCCTTTGTTGTTAGATTCCCTATCGGCGCACTGGACGACGCATTACTTCTCCAAAGAGCGTTCTTGAGCAGATTCCCGGCGTTGAGAAGCTTGGAATTCCATTGTTATCCTGACTCATTTGCTCAACTGCTTGGTATTCAAATTGATGACGTGTTTATAAGCAAGTTTAAAGCATCTGTGGCGGCTCAGTTTTTTAACTGCGCCCCTATGCTACAAAAGATAACTGCTTACCACTTGGACGACTTGGGAAGGGTGTCAGAGCTGTTTACCATCACAAAGGACTCGTAAACATTTTTCAGTTGAATTGTTACATTTTCCCTTAATTAAAAGTTTTGTACTTTCTTCAACGTACGAATTTCATTGGCAAGTTGGTATGTCTAATTATTATGTCGGTTGTATCAATTTGTTGAAGTAATAAAGTTTGTAAAGATAATTTGTTTATGAGTCGTCTTTCTTCTCTATTGTCAAAAGCTTTTAATGTTACTTAGCATGCAATCTGAGAGATTATAGCGCATCTGGGCCTTGTACACATCAGAATGTGTCCCGGAGCGAAGAATCGAGCAAAAAACAGATGAAAAGAACACAGGTTAGATTTTTTCATTAATTTCGTTCAGATTATATGCAAGAAGTTAATTTAGCTTCACCGAAGCCATCTCAAACTGTACCATATCATAAAACAGCTAACGTCAACAATCGACAGCACATTCCTATTGAAAAGTTCTCAAATCTGCTCCTAACCTCATTATAATCTTCTTATCCATCAAAACTTTTGGTCCTAATTTCGTGATTCATTATGTCTGTCGCCTGATTTTGTTGAATAAATAAAGTTGTTTTCAATGTTAATATTTTACAGTCATTTAGCCTGTAAGTCAGAAAGTAATAGACAGTTTAAAGAAGGAATTGAGACTTTGGTAGCTGATTGGAATGATGAACAAAAAGCCAAAACCAAATTCGATAAAGCAGCAACCTATGTCATTATCATCGAAATAAGTAATAAAAAACTACCTTGTTGTGTTTGTAAGTCAGCCAACCCCCAACGAATATCAAATTGTAGATGACTG
>LJIJ01002913.1:0-22735 GCA_001718145.1 Orchesella cincta
GATTTTCTCTGGCAGCTCGATCGGAACCACGGTTCCATCCTCCAGATAGGCCATCGCGATTCCTCTTGGGCTCGGGCAGTTGGATATCGAATGATTGTAACCGTGACATCTCAAACACTTTTCTAAGTTATTGGATGTTTGAACTCGACCCAGTTGTTGGTTCATTTTGTAAGAGGTTTTCCGCCCGCGACCGGACGCTCTACCTCTGAAATTGCCTCTACTCCCGGATGGCATCTGTTGATCGACTGCCTCTCCGGGTTCTCTTTGATTGTTTGTTGCAGCGTTGTAGCCACCTCTTGAGTTAAATTGTCCCAGCCCTCCTCTGCTGAAGTTAGGGCTTCCACGAGTGTTCCCTCTAAAACCTCCACGGCTGTTTCCACGAAAGTTTCCACGAGGACCTCCTCGAAGTTGGCCACGACCCATCGTAGTCTCTTGGTTGTTGTATTTCTTGGGTTCAGCGTTCTGCTTTTGGTTGTTTTGGTTGGGTTTATCAGTAAAACCTTTCCTGTCGGAAGCTTTCATGGGTGGTACAGAGAAATCTCGTTTCCAGATCATGTCCTGGGCTTCCATTGATGAAGTTGCAAGGTCGCAAGCTTCAATCAGCTCCTTAGCTGTCTTGTAGAAAGTTGGTCCTATTCCAACCCTTAAATTTGGGTGAAGGGCAGCTTGAGCACGCTTAATGTGGTCTGCTGTTGTGTCTCCTGGGAAACATTGTTTGGATAAGTCCATTACTTCATACACGAACCGCTCGGTTGGCTGATTGAGATGCTGTTGTTTCTTTTCAAGTTCCTTGCGTCGTTTCTCCTTGTCGTACCATCCATCGTATTTATTCTCAAAAGCAGTCTTGAATCCAGCCCATGTCCTGAATGTTGGGAGTTCGTGGTTGTACCACGCCTTAACGTCTTCAGGTAGCAGAGACTTAACATGAGTCAAGTACTTTGTAGTGTCATACGCCATGCTCAAGAAGTGATTTTCCGCCGCTGCGAGAAAAGCTGTAGGCGTCATCTTTTTGATGTCGAATTTGGGTGGATCAATGTTACAAGTCATTGTCGTAAGCGTGAGTCCCTTGAAGGCATCAGCCATTGCTCCTGCGTTGGTTTGATCCCTATTCATCAAGGCCTCGTTTTGTTGCTTGATAATACTCAGTAATTCATTTACTTGTTGTCTATCCTTTTCCCGTTCTGCCATGAGATACTCTCGTTGGCCGTAGAGTGCAGCTTTAACTGCTTGCTCGATTCGTCTATCCATTTCATCCATGTTGGATTCTGTACTTTCAAACAGGTTCGTACCCGTCACAAACTGAACTGTTGGGTATTTCTGCTGTTAGAAGTATTTGTTGTTGAGGTATTATTGAGGGTTCCCAAGATAGAATTGATAAGTGTGGTCGGTGTTGCCTTCTGACTTTTTCTAATTGTCCGATTTAGATCGGTATTGCTCTCCTCCTCGCTTGATTCGGTGTCGCTCCCCGTATCTGGGGTCCAACCACCCGGATTAGCTCTGCCAGTTGACTCTTCTGTCCCCACTATGGATGATTCCTTCTCAGTTCCCGTTTCCTCGGTCTCAGCAAGTTTGTTTGTTCTATCTTCCTCTCCCTGCAGGGGGAATCAATATGACTAAGGGACAATCAGCAGCCTGATTCTCTTTTCCCTCAGTCGTTTGGTCCGATTCGTAAGGACCTCTAACTCTGGTGGGTTAGTAGTGTTGCTGAGTGAGTACAAATCGTGTTGATCTGAGTTGTCGTCTAATATTGGGGCAGTGGGCAGATCTGGAGTAGGTGTGTATGTGTCTTCCACCTCAGGGCAATCAGCAACCTGATTCTCTTCCCCTTTTTCAGAGGTGGTGACTGCTGTTGAATTGTCAGTCGGCTTTCTGGTTTTCTTCTTCGGTTCAACGTTTAGTCTCACTTTCCCACTTCTAGTCGTTGGTGCATCCTCCACCTCAGGTATCGGTGTGGTTGGCTTGTATCAGACATCAACGTGTCTCTTACATAAAAATACCATCACCGTATAATAAGCAAAGCAACATATAATGCTGTTATTGACACAGGGTCATATGTATCCGTATGATACATCAGTATGATTCCATTCCGATTCTTATGAAATTCATAAAGTAGTTCCATTCCAATGTAGTGTAGTGTGTATTTTCATGAATGACTACGAAGTATATACTGCAACCAGTATCTTCACTAACGTAAGTCAACTGTGTACCATTTCGCTACCGAAATCTCATAGTACATATACAGTATAGCTATATCATGTCGCAACCGACATCAAATGATATACGCCAACACTTTCATAAACTTCAGGTATTTTGTGTACTCAACACTATCGCAACCGATATCTGTTAGTCAAGTACACTCATACCATCAGAATCTTCAAGTGCATGTAGAATGTGTATGAATATGATTTACGGTGGTATACTATGCATACAGACTATGGTAGCTGCTTTTCAGCTTGCAAAATTCATATATGTATAAGACGACCTATTAGCTTTTGTAACCACAGCTTGCTTACGTTACAAGTTGAATGTGAGTGTGAGCATTATGCATGAAAAAAGACGTATGTGTCCTATCATGCATGTCTACTACCACTGCTGTCAAGTCTCGTATTCACTCCATGAAATTAAAGTTTGCATAAACTTGGAAAAAAATTTTAATTTTCTAATTGAAGCCGTCAGTGTAACAAAGGTAAGTGAAAATATCATTTAGCGTAGTGCTTTGAAAAAGATAGAGACTGGATCGAGTGTTTTGGCTTGGCTTGTAAAAATTTGCATAATGTGAAAAAATTCGACATGACCTTTTCCTATGATGCTCTCATAAAACTGCACCAGAAAAATCAAGATAAACTGCCAACACTCATCCTATAAAACACTGATTATAGCACTGACAAAAAACTGACATAATATTTTAAATCCTGCTCAAAATGACATGAATCACCACAAAGTTATGAGAAAATATGCTTGGCTTGTTATCTCCGGTATTCGTTTGCAACCAAAACTCTCTACCACACAAACCAACGTTATGCTAAAAACAAAAAACTCATGAAACACTGAAAAAATGCGTCACTGGCTTCACACCTCCTGAAAATTGTCGCCATGCAGAACCAATATGAGCTATTTGACTGAATGCGAACTGCGCAACGCTAAGCCCACTGGCTCTGAAAGGGTTTTGCTAGCATTTAATACAGAATTGCATGATTATGATATGGTATCAGCTTACAATGGTTTCGCAACGGATGATGTATCTCTCAGAAAGTTCAGGTCACAGTTACTGGTGGTATATCCGAATGTCACGCTTCAATCAGTGGATGATGAGTAATATTATTAGCACAAGGAAATTGACGGCAACGCACAACGTAATTAATATTACTTTACCGAAGGTACGCGGTTTTATTAATTGAAAGGAAAACGGCAATTAATATTATATTGTTACAACTACAAAGGGCAACGGAAACTAATGGAAAATAATATTGTCACAAGACAAGATCTTCGAGACGCTTAGCTCTGTTCCTAACCGGAATGAGAATGGCATTTTTCCCTCGTTTGTTGTACCTTTTACAATCATTAAAATTCATGAACTTTTCCAATATAGCTTGCATAAACATTCGACTTTATGCACAATACCAAAGGTATACTTATTCATTTACATTTCCAATCAGAAATGTATTCATAACTCCTCATGCTGCAGCCAGCATCTCAGAGTAACCTACTTCCAGTACGCATTTCAGGCAAATGCTCTGCAGAGTTGAGTATGCAAAGATTCCACCAAGAGTAAATAAGAGTGAACTATATGCCTGCATAAACTCTCTTTTTCATTATTCTCATCTCAAACTTTCTTGCCAACGCCACATCATATTTTCACTACTTGACTCTCTAAGTTTTTGTGAGAGTAATAGAACACACGCAGTGCAGAAAAAATAGCACTAAGCAAAAATAGATTTAAACATTTCCACATTTGTATACTCTAGATTACCTTCTTGTATAAAAACATGCTAGTCGTCGCGAAAAATGTAGTGCACACTGAGCGCTTCCTCTTGAACAGATATAGAAGCATTTCGATGGGCGCTGATGTGTTGATGAGTTTGCACAAATAAACTCCAGTGTGCTCTGGATGCGCATGCTGTAAACGTTCCCCGATATCGGTAACTAGTTCTCATAAGCAACTCATCATAGCTCAAGGTAGAGAGACACATGATTTGCTTGATAGAGCTCCATGCGGAGATTGTGATACAACAAAACTCGGATTAACACAATTTCGAGGTACTTTAAAAAAATCGTTTTTCTAAAAATCTCTAAAAGTTGAAAACGAATTTCTTCTTAATACCCATATTCATAATTCGGAGCTTAATGAGCACATAGGAAGTTATTAATGTGGGTCGATTGTAAAGTTACGACTGCAATGAAAATTGGCTACAGTTGTGCTTGGCATACAGGTTCAGAGGACTTCATTGCATTACTGAAGTATCGCGCAAGATTGTAATTTCGCAGTAGCCTTCAGCTTATATATTCTGTGGCCAACTATGAGAACAGGTCGTAATAAATAAGTTTCAGAAAGAATAACTGGGTTGTCTTCTAGTTATCTCCAGTTTGAGCTTTAATTTACACACATTATACCATAGTAGAGCAAAGTAGAAACTCAATTCGAGTGAAAGGCGGTTCGAATATAAAATAATTCACTATTAAATATTTGTTGGGGTTAATGTAAACCATGAACATAACAGTTAAGATTTCTCATACCTCCTTATCATTTCATCATTTGCTTGTCGGAATCTCACTTTTTCTCCAAAACTTCATTCCGTACTTGTCCTCTTGTCGTTGGAAGGCCCTTTTCGGATTGGCATGGGTCCCTGAAGCTTCGGGGTGGAGGGGGCATCAGCCGCGCTTCCTCCAACTCTTCTCCGACTTGTGTTGGTTTCGCTGAACAAAATTTGGAAACTGGGATCAAACTCGGCATTTCGGATTCTCTTTCGTTGGAATGCAGCGTCAAACCTGCGATGCTGGACGGCTGGGTTTAATGGTGTGTGATAGGTCGATGACGGGAGGTCGCAGAATCTTTTTTTCGCCCGGCACGAAATTTGGGAAAGCCTAAGAAAAAACCGCGGTTTTTTTTTTATGAGCAAAAAAAAGTCATCGGGTTGTGGGAGGATATTCCCTCGCGTCTTCTACACGGAGGACTAAATGGACGGCCCCATTCACAAAACGATGACGCGTGTTTTTTTTTTGCTCATGCCTAATAAATCCCGGTTTTCCGATTTTTTTCGAGTGCTATCAAAAACTGCCGGGCAGGCGACTCGCGCCGATGAAGCCGCCGTGCCGGCGATCAAAGATTTTGGACGCCCCGGTCCGATGATCTGCAAAGTTTCCCAGGTGGAGCCCGGTTAATTGAAAGTTGGAGGTGACTGTTTGGCGCGTGGTGCGTCTAGGGGGAAGTGGAACGCGAAGGAGCATTCAGAATTGGATTATTAGCATTTTTAGTCAAGGACATACATGAAACAAGTTAGATATGACTTACTTTTTTATGGGCTCCCTGAACGAGTGAGCTTCATCTTTTCGAGCGCTGAATGGATGCCCACGTCGTCGCTCCAAAAGTGGTGGAGTAAGCGGACGTCTCTGCAATTATAATATTTGCTGGTGTTGCCATTGTCACGCTGAAGCCGGCGGTGCAGAGGAACCATCTCGACACTACCCTTCTACCTTTTTCAGCTGGATTTTTCGAATAATTCGTCATGCTGTCTCCTCTGCTGAGCTCGCGGGTTGAGACTTCTCTTGAGCATTTTCGGTGTCGGTCTTACGACTGACATAATTCAAAAACGAGTTAAAATTGTCATAACAAGCTTAAATTCATCGTCCACAGCTAGTTTTCTTACAGTGGAGTAACTTGGCGGCGGTATTTAGTCCTAGTCGGAGGATTTGGTGTTGGGAGGAACGCGGAATCCCCTTGCAGATTTTCACTACCGCATTTGTCTTCAACCACTCAGAATTGGGTCGCTAAACCAGCGTCGTTTCATCGCCGTCAAGTTCCACTAAGTTTGATGTCTCCGCTCCAACAGAAGCGGGTCGTAAGAAGCCTGCAAAAGTGGAACACTTTTGATCGTTTTCAAGTACATTGGGTGCTTGGTCCTGTAGAAGGCACAATCAAGTGGCAAGATCTTTCCGCCGAGGTCTCTTCATGAGTTGTTTCCTGCATCCCCAACATGCCGTGCCGTTCTCCATCTTAGAGGCTCGAAGGTGGCTCCATTGGTAGTTCCAAACGGGTGGTATGGTTCTAGTTCACCATCAATTACCTTTACTGTAATTGCTGCTTTGGTACAATTATTTACTATGGATAAATGGATAGCAGCGGATGGAACTTGATACTTGGCGTTTCAGATTAAAAATTTCTAAACCGTCCATCATCCTGACAGGATATGGTCGTTAGTGTCATATTACGAGAGTGAAAATTGTAAAAGGACTGGAATCCATCCATTATTGCAGAAAATGTATGACATGAAAAGTTGAAAGTAGCAATTTTGTCATTACCCGACTACTTTATCGTAATGCTGGCGAAAGTGAGCCCGTTTCTCCATCTACTCTTTCAAATTACTGATGCCAAGCAACATGCAGCTGCTGTTTCAAGAAATTTTGGAAAGGTGAATTATACGAGGGTGACACCCTTTCCCATTTATGAGTGGGCTGTGAAGCAAGGCAACTTGTAGTTCTTGTGATATTAATTAGGAAATTTAGGAAAACAAAATAGAAGATTACAAAATGTAATATGGGATTTCTGCAATAAGTTATTGTCGTTTGAACTTGCTACAAAATATTATACATTAATTAAGTATTTATTCGGAGGATACAATTTGATTCAAAAAAGGATAATGTGTGCAAATTATCTAATATCATTTTAAGATAATAATATTGTAATTAATTACTTTATTATGGAGGCATAACTGTATATATTTCATTTAAATTCTGAAGGTGTTAGTACTCGACTATTGGGTGTTGGGTCGTCTGACCACTATTTTCACATTGCCACGATGTCCTTTTTTATAAGAAGTGTACATGAAAACCATATTTTCCAACTTGGGTAGCTTCGCAAACAACGGTTTTGCCATGCTTCGGTATTCAGTTGGATGAGCATCACCTTCACCTATGAACTTGATTTCTCGGAGGTTCCCACAGCTGGTCACAATAAAATCCCACAACCACATCATTACATACACAAGCTCCATTTTTACAGTAAGATTTGTTAGTTTCCACATGAATGGAAACACATCAAAATTGGGAGTTTTCTCAAAATCTATATATTGAAATCTCAGTTTTAGCTCCACCAATGTTTTGTTGAAGCTGAAAATTGTAGCCAGAATTTCATTCACAATCTCCTGTGGGACATATTCATTAGCACCATCTTCAGTAAAGAAGTTTTCGAATTCTAACGTCAGCGCATCAATGTTCCAGTCAACCTGACCAAGCACCATTAGCTGGTTGGCATAAAAACTTCTGATTGCTAATTTCCGGAGCTTTTTTGTTAGCAGTGTTGGATCCAAAAACATATCGGCTGTGTTGTTGAAAGCTTTCAAAAACGATCCGTTGCACTCGAGAACCGTAAGCTGAGGTCCATAAAGACGGACCAAGTGTCTATAACTAAAGTCATTGTTATAAACACGAAGGTGCTCCAACTGAGGTAAGCTGGGGAACTCAGGATATTGCGGGTCCAATTCTTCGTCATAAAAGAATAAGTTCAACGCTTTTAGATTTGGGGTCATGCGTAGAAAGGTGGGTAGATTGCGAAACAGTTCTTGACTAAATAAACTGTCCACGTTGTAGCAGATCCTCCAAATATGTTCCCCATACGTTGACAGTAAACTTCTAAGGGAAATGTAATCTTCGGCAGAAATTGGAGTGCGTCGATGTGAACCAGTGATGTAAAAAGAAACAGTTCGAGTGATAAATGGATTATCAGCTGGGGCTCTCGTGTCGCAAACTGACGACATAAATCTTTCAATCGATTCCTTGTCGTAATACCTATAGAATGTATCACCGAATAAACCCACGAAGGTAGCTTTACCAAATCTAGGTTGACAGCTAATTTCTTGGAGATCGATTCCAAAACCAACGTCAGGGAAAGTGGTTGGAAAGACTTCTTTGTCCACGTGCCGCTTTTCCTTCTTTGTGAGCCTACGGCAGCGAGAATCTCATTCCTGGTAAGGTACTCCATAACTAGGGACGCACCCTTCAAATTAAAGTAAAGAAGCAATAAAAGTTAATTTACGTGGATCCCAACTCTCAATCAGCATCACGTTTGCATACAACATGTTCCATTACCGTTGCCAGCAAAAACTGTAGTCTTTTGCGAATCCAGCATATTATTAAAACTCCGGACATGTGTTCATCACTGCTTGATGAATGCTTGACTTTTGAGGGACGAGGCTACATGAAGAGGAGGATGGCTTCAATTTAGGCTGAGTATGGCTCCTGTGGCCCTCATATCTTGTTGGTGACGTCTGAAAAAAGATGATGATGATTGATATGAATAAAAAACATGTCTTATTCATGTACTTCAAGATAAATGAATCAAAACTGATAACAAATGCTTACACGGTCAGTAACAGCTCTCCCTCTCTCCCTCACATTCTCCTGAGATGTTTGAACTTAAGACCTGTCTCCCCTTCTCTCATATGGATGATCATCATCACTTCCCACCAACGTCTCGCTGAGTCCAATGATCTCCTCTTGCATCTTCTTCATCTGCGACTCCACTGCCACTTTGCGTTCAAGTGCCATCTCCAACTCCACCTTGGTAAGGGTAGCTATCTCCCTCCATTTCTCTTCCTCCGACTTGAGACGAACATTTTCCTTCTTCAGCTGGAAATTGTCATCATTCCAAACCTGGTTCCGCGCAGCTCCTCCTCAAGGGTCTCATATTGGGCGATCACTTGACCTTGCTTCTGAACCTGGAGTTGGGAGGCAGCCAGCTGTCTCTCGAGCTCACAAATCCGCTCATCTTTTGACAACCAAGGGACTGGCGCCATGGAGCTCGTTTTCGCTTTAGTACTGATAAACTAGCGTCCCAAGGCGGCGGATGGACACTGATAATGATGCCTCGTCCATTTTAACGGATTTATTTGTCTTTACTGGAATTAATGGATTGAATTAATATATTGGCACTCCGGTTTTAGCACAGCGGCGGCAAGAGTATCCCACAAAAACACAAACAACAAAAGACCAAGGTGAATTCGGCTGTCAATAGGTTTTGCACATCGAGTGGTGGGGCAACTTGAACATAGAGCTCGCAAATCAAATCAGTCTTTCTCTATTTATCTTTGGATTATTCTCACTTTTCGTCTAAATTAAATACACTGGAAAGTATCACTGATGATGATGACTTTCCTCATATCGAAGTAGTTATTATTTAGCGACCGGACGACTTCTCTACTCTTTACATCCAACCTGGGCTTATCACTTTAAGGTAACCATCCAAAATCCAAGGTAGGTCATCAGTTAAAATGTGAAATGACGAAATGAAGAAGATGACCCCTTCCTCAACGACACAGCAGCGGGCCCACAACGTCGTCACAACGGCAGGTGGCGATCTGATTACCGCGCGTTCGAAAAAGAGCTTGAAAAAACACGACTCACAATCGCTTCCAGATGTGAGCCAGACTTGAGAACTTGGTTCCAGAGGTCAGCAACGCCGTCTATGGAGAATCTCAACGGAGCTGGTTGACAACGGACTGGAGGAAAGCTTGAAGGAGCTGGGCTCTCGGCACCACACCACCACTCCAACGTGAACCCCGATGGCGGAGGAAAAGCTACTCAAACCCCAAATGGATACTTGGGCCCGCAATCAAACCCAAAGGGTTTCAGGGAAGGAGTCAAGCCACCAAAAAAAGGTCGCTTGTTTCCATCAATTTGACAAGATTTTGGGAGTTTGGAGCAATAACGGGGACCAATAGCGCCCTCGTGGATTGGCTCGAGGATGTGGATAAAATCCTCTTTTTTACAAATTGAAGGGCTCCAAACAGTTTTTGGTGGAGGTTGGACATCTTTTCCAGAATTTTGTAGATTCGCCAGAGTAATCAACGCAGGTTTGGCAGAGTTTCCCATACCCTATTCGAGGTGGTTCTGTTTTGCGCTCACTGAATTCCTCTTCACATACTCTTGATATGAATAATATTCGGGTAAGAAAAAAAATAGACAAACATTAGAAATAAGCAAAATACCCATCATAATCGCCAGTTTGTTTCTTTCATTTTGAAATAGGATAGGAACCACCTACAGGTCCGGAAGCTCGAGTTGACACGCCTCCAACAGTTTTGGAAATAGTCTCAACCTATTTATTCATATAATTTCCTATTAGCATGATGATGCGTCGCTTTGTAAACGTTTTTAATTAAGAGTTAGCTAGTTTGAAGAAATATTCGAAAGAAATATGATCGAAATAGTTTAATTTTTATTATTTATTTATAAATTATATCGTAACGTTTTTACAACGTTCACAAGTATTATCATATATTTTGCAGATAAAAAAAGTTAAAAGCAGACTATAAAGGTATTCTTGGGATTTACTCAGTCGTTTGTCACTTTTCATTCAAAAGTCAATGGTTTTGGTAACTGCTTCATCTTCGTCGGCATCTGGCTCATCCTCACTTCCACTTTCAAACGCATCTTAAAGCACCTGGTTCGCTTCGGGTTAGAGCTCTGTCGTTGACCGCGATCCGGTGTCATTCTCACTGATTTTCCACTTGAGGTCACAGACTGATCATCTTGCGCATTCGCTCGTCGTTTTGCTGGCGTATTTTTCGAATTGTAGTAGCGAACATGATGGGCTAATCCTTTCGCCGCTCCACAGCGACAGACAGCAAAATTAGATTTGGAGGGTGCATGATATGCGCCGCGCTGGTGCTTGTTGGCCTTCGTCACAACCTGGCTAATAGAAGATGAGGATGATGCTGAAGAAAGACTGCCTACGGTGGAGGTTGGTTCTTCCACTCATTTCTGCGCAATTCCAACTAAAAAGCAATGAAATAAATGTTAAAAAGCTAATCAAAATTATCATGAAACTGTTAGTGAATAAAAATCTTCAAATTAATAATTACCAAGTCAGCAACAGCGACATTCCTCCAACCTCCAGTTTGGTTCACGTCCTCCTCCGCATCGTCATCCGAAGCTCGAGCAAGCACCTCCTCATCAATCTCAACGATAATTTGGCCAAGTTCAGCCAACTGCTCCTCCATCATCTTCATTTGCTCCTCCGGCCGGTTTTTAGCAAGTCAAAGCCGCCTCCATCTCCGCCTCCATTTGGCAGCAACCTCCCTCAAATTGTCCACCTCTTTGGTCCACTTCTCCTCCTGCGACTGGAGACGGACATTCTCCTTCTTCAGTTTGAAATCTCCGCCTCCCCGTTCTCCAACTCTTTCCTCAGCGACATCTCCAGATGCTCCATTTTCATTAAATCTTGACCCTTCTTCTGAAGCTCGAGTCGGGAGGCAGCCAGCTGCTTCTCGAGCTCAGATATCCTCCTGTTCTTTTCGGCGAAGTACTGACAAATGGAGTACCTCTTCCTCTTGGTAGCTGATAATCTCGTATTCCACTCGGAGGAACCTGATGACGCTGATGAATTATTTTCCATCTCTCAAATTTTTGTGGCAAGGTGGTTGAAATGTGCTTATTTATTGATGCAATTGCCAATCTTGATCTAAATTGAATACTCAGGTAAAGCAATATTTAGAAGACACGGGACTACACTCTTGCATGTTCATTCTGAGGACTGCAACGAGAAAGGGTGCAAAACTAATACGCACTGTTTACATCAGCTTTTGTGTATGTCTCAAAAGTTTTCATGATCTATTTGTATGTGTATTGTGGTGAACAAAGAACTAACGGCAAAAGCAACATCTATGCAAATTGTCATTAACATGAAATCCCTCTCATAACTACACTTTCTCATGTATTCTAGTTAAGCCGAGATTAGGTTTGGGTCATTTATCTATGAATGTATGTTCAACATTTAAGTTTGGTATAGCTTCCTTTGTTGATCTCACAGAAAAAGGTGCATATGTATGGACTGGCATCTAAATCAATCAATCCCATCCAAATCGCTCAGAGTCGTACCATACTTGAGCTGTGGTTGATATGCAGCAAAATACATGAAGAAACAAGCGAGCTTTGATCGGGCTCACTTTGCTGGGAATAAATGAATACTAACCTCTTCCCTTTATGCCTGTGCTGTTTACGGTTTAAAAGGAGGACGAATGATTCTTTATGCTCCAAAACCGATGCATTCACTATCTCCAGAACTCGCGTTTTTTTGCTGTCTAAAAAATTAATTTTCAGAAGAACGTTTTGGTCGGTGTTAATTCTGTTGTAAAATTAAACGTAACCTAAGTGATAATACATCCGGCTGTTAGCTAACCATCTCTGAATTTGGTTTTTATTTGCGTCTGCATGCTCATCTCCATTCAATTTATTTTTCACAAAAAACGTTGCAGAGAGCCCCAGTAGAGTTCTGAACAAAAAAACGTGCTATCTAACCATCGGACAGGGTGAAAGTAAAGCAGGTCAGGAAAGGAGTAAAACGAATAGCTCACCGTGCAAAGGAAGATCCTGCTAATTCAATCAGACTCAATTCGATTTATTACGAGCTTTATTCTTATTTCGCTAATGCGTTAACTTGGGATCACTTGATACAGCAACGCTTTTCATGCAGAATAGTTGCATGTGAATGTTTCTCTCGTAGCATAAACACTCCGATTTTTCTAGTCTGTCCTCATGTCACCTTGAAAAATTCAGTTTTATATATATAAAACGAAAGCTCAAATAAATTGTTTTTTAAATTCAACAATACATCCGCATAACCCGAAAGCTAATTTTATTCAGTTTTCAATTTTTAAATAAAGTTTTCACGCTGATATTATTACACATCATAAAAATAATTTCGAGAATAGCTTTACATTGTCTACTATATGGTTCTTTAGAAACATGCCAAATAAGTACGACCGACATATAATGTAGTATATGCTACATAATGGGATAACAAATTGCAAATGAAGGTTTGCCAAATAGAAAATTGATCACCGTTGTGGACTGTGAATGATTAGTTGTTAAATGTGAATTTGAAAGTTTGGAAAATGCATCTCTCTTTTTTTCTACACAACTTGATGAAGTGGACCTGTAACAATTCTGCGTCGTTATCCATTAAACAAAAGAATCCAGTTTTTGTTCTTTCTGAGATGCTAATTTGGAAAAGTGTACTTATCACAAAGACATATTTCTGAGAATTGTAGGGTTGGAATCCAGCTTGGAATGGACAAAAAGTCAGTTCACCGTGTAATGCAATAATGAGTGACATTTTATTGTTCGTTGTAAGTAGAGAAGTAATAGAATATTGTTTTGTGTAGACTATATAGTATGTTGTTTTAAATACGTTTCGCGAATAATTGTTTCCATAAACATAGCATTACGAGGGGTTTATTTCTGTTATGTACTATATTTATGAGTGATGAAGCTAGACAGGCTCGCAACAATGGTTTTGAAACTGGGGGGACGCCCAAGAAAAATAAATTCGGCCCCCTTTTTTAAAACAAGCTTTTTGTCATCTATTATTTCAAATATTAAAAAAATATGAAAATATAGACCAATATGGACCCAAATGCACAGAAATTACAGGAAATTTGAGGTTAAAATTTCAAAAATTTTTGTTTTTAGTACTCAAATATTAACAAAACAAAACCTTTCAGAACTTTTTGGAGGGGACAAAAGGGACCGTGGGGGGATATGAATTTTATTGACAGGACCGATGACCCCTCCTTCCTCACATTTTCGGAGTTGTAGGACTATCCGACAATGGTTAACGAAACAGACGGCTCCATGATGATTTAACGTAGTTACGTATCGTGATGAGGGTTTTTGCCAAGGGTGGTTTGGGTTTTGAATCTCTCCGTACTCACGATATACAGCATGAGTCGGAGAGGTTTTAAACCTTTAAACTCTTGTGTACTGAAGGATTCCTATTAGGGACTCCAGTGCCTTTGTTGGCATGGTACACAATGCACCTGTTATTTGCAGAAATTCCGCTCTTTTTACGTTTTCCAGACACCTCACGTTGTAGATTTTAACGACTGCAGTGACCGGCCCAACTGATCCATATATCAGAGAGCGGGTCTGATCACAGCCATATAAATTAACTCCATAATTTGTCGTGATATCCCGTTTTGTATTGCCCCCAAGTGAATTTCGTATCCAAGATGATACCCAGATACCTTACAGTGTAGCAGAATGGCATTTCAACTCCGCCGTAGATGCTCCTCCCAAATACGCGTGCTATCCATTACCCCTTGAAGGTTTTATCACAGGAGACGTTTTGATTTCCTATTCCACCAAACTTTCAAGGACTTTCAAGACAACGGAGGTAAGTGAGATGGGTCTCCAAAATGAAACCCAACCATAACTGTCCTTAAAAGGTTTAGGCAGAAAGATCACTCTGACAGCCTTCCAATTGAGTGTGGCTAAGAGCGATTCATGCCGGAAATATAAAGAAGAGAAGTGGCACGAAGACTTCATCCAACACTTTCAAGAGAGCCGGGAAGATGTCATTTGCTACTGCTGTTCTGCAAGAGCTGGAGGTTTGTTGATGCATTTATCTTATGTTCCACGATGACTGTAGCCGGAACCTTCAGGGGCGTCGGCGGGGGCTTAGTACCGTAATGACATATCCCTTTTCTATCCCTGTGCATTGTTTGGCATTTTCGGACCGTATTTCTTCGAATCGTAAACAATCTATGAAAATGGACGTTTTGTAATTACAGAAATATATTTAAACATAGATGTTTTTATACCTGCTGCATTTGTTGCACAAACAGTTTCGGTTTCGATTAGCTACACACAGCTTAAATATTATATTATGGAGAATATTAAGTTGTCTAATCGGTTCCTCATTTTTTGTCACAGCTGGGAATTTTGAAAATCTATTTTAACATCCTAGCTCCCACAAGTATTTCTAAAGGAAAAAATTATGAAATTAGTTGTTTGAATTTATATACAAGTTTAAATGATGCTCAAATGTTGTAGCATGTGAATGAGTGCGTCATAAAATTGGTATGTCGTATGATCGGTTGCCTAGTGTTTTGTTTGAAAATAGAAATGCCCGCTTTAACTTTCAATTGTCCAAAATTTATACGACAAGACGGCTTGCAGGTAGAGTTAGTAAACCGCGAGTAGTTGCTATAAACTTCAGCATATATTCTATATTTCTCTCCCTTTTGCAAGCCATACAAATATAGGGAAAAGCTTGACTAATTTTTGGGCGCGTCTTGCTTTTGCTTAAAAAAATGCTAATATATTTTGATAATTTTTGAATCTGACAAGTTTTCCGGTGTATTTCATAACTGGATTTTTTTGCAATAAACTGTTCAGTTATCTATCTTGTCCTCAGAGTGGCACAACAGGAACCTTCACATACGTCAAACCTGTAACGGTTGTAACTTACGTTCCGTAACATCTTTTTTGCATTAAGTGCATTTGTTGTTAGGAAGTATTTAAAGGGACGATACAGAACGTTCATATTATGTATTCCATTCATGTAAGTTTAATGTTTTACCGTGACAGTCAATTCGTAAATATTGGTGGCATCCACTCCTATCAAAGATACAGCGATTTCCGATAATGCGTCAACGATGTGCAAGCTGATGTTTTGCAGTAGATGAAGACTTAAGTTTGCATCAAACATGGAGATATGGTCCCGATATAAAGAGGGTAGTGAGAACTCTGAACCATCATTGTAGCTTGCCCAATCCGGTGAAACTAATAAATGATATAAGCGGATGTGTTCTTGCATATCGATTTCGTTGTTAAATTTTCGCCTACAGAACGTACAGGACAAATCCGTCATGCTTCTTTGGTTAGCATTTATGTTGTTTGCGATTGAAAAGTGCCGAAACGAGACAAATCGGCGCTCTCTCAACAGACGCAACCCGTAAAAGTTGTGTATGACTAAGAACAATGGATAAAAGGAATCCAACTCACATCATTTGTTGGTAGGCCTTATAATAAATATAAACCCTACATTTTTTCATCAACTCACATGCTCTAACTTGCCCTATTACGTCATCAAGGTCCAGATCCTGATTGTTTTGAAACCGTAACAAGACATTGGGGGTCGTACTTTCAACCGTCATATCAACTTACCTCCCCAGGTACGCTTTTTTAACGTATAAATTGGTTGAATCCGTGAGGGGCCTTTGTGGGATGGGAGAATATACGGGTCTCTGTTCTATGAATTTGTTTATTACAGTAGACGGAGGGCAGGTAGAAGTTACTGGTATTGGTTGATGGTCACCAGTTTGTGTTGCTTCCTGGTTTCTCCACGTTTTCCTCAATGTGTTGGGCGGCCTCATCATCAATATCAAGCTGAGTTTCTGCATCGTTGCTGCTGTTGCATACGCTCTTTGCATCTCCATTAGTGTCACGATTTAAAACTGGAACAAGCTCATGGACAGGCAGTCCTAAGGCAATCGCTCCTGGCATCCGTCTTCTTATCATTCGTCGATCAGGTAGTTCTCCATTCAAAAAACGTTCAACGTAGGTTGGGCAATTGCTACATCACGGGACGCATATGGGCTAGAGTAGTTTTCTAACGCAATCTTCTCTCCACCAACAATTTCTTGCTCCAATACAAATCCGGCATCCTCCTTTTAGTGGAATACGTAATGACGAGGTATGTGGTAATGAACGGTAGTTGGCCAGTCTGTGGTAAGAAAGTCATTGATTTTCTTGACGGATTAATGTAACTCTCCGTTATTCTTCCCACAACAATTCCCAATCGGGTGTTATACTGGACTAATGCGTACGCCGGGTCAGCCGGTCCAAAAATATGGTTTTCTATGTATCCATGTTGTCGTACTTGGGGTGTCGGTGTGGTAGAGAGTAATATGGAGACTTCAACAGTTGCATTCTCCACATTCTGAATTCAAAAGTATTGAAATTGCGACCCTGAGCACAGGGTGGAACTGAAACAATTGTACAAAAAGTTATTTTTAAAGAGATGGATTCATTCTTAAGTAATGCTAAACAACTTACCACTATCGTACGGAATGTACTGACTATGCTGTGGATCGGTCACCTGCTTCATACTTTGGATTTTGTTGGAAGATTTTTTGCCCTGATTTAGATCTCTTTCTTCTCGTTCCCACCTTCTTTGGGCAATTTTTTGCATTGCAGTAGCAGGGCTACAATAAAAATGTCGGTCAGATTAGTAGAACGGCAATACTAATATTTTGATATGATATGAATAATATACTTACTGGAATGAGCTCGCCAGGTCCATATTCGTACTTATATTTAAGTGTTAACTCCTCCCGTGGTCGAACATCTTTGAAGGAAATTACCACAACGCGATTTAATCCATCATCATTGCATTGCATGGAGAAACCGTTGGGATCGTGTGAGTGGTTTATTAGGCGCAACCTATTGCCTCTATGATAAGCTGATATAACTACACCTTTGGGTAAATTACTGAATAGATATGTAATTTCAATGTCTGAAAAATCATGTTCTCGGTCCCACAAATATTCTCCCTTAAATTCTCCTATTACAGTTTTTGCTTTTATCACTTTCGAAGCGTATAGTGCCCAACCTTTATCAACAGTTTTGACTGTGTAAGTACTGGTTTCTGCTACAGAGCGTTTGCATCTACATAACAAGTAAACGTTAATCAGCCAAAGCATCATGTATGAATGCATTATTATGAGCAATAAATGTGCTTACTATTATATTCGATTTTGACATTGGGGGCCATATGAGCCCATTCGCCATATATATTATATATTATATATATTATATATATGTATATACGGCGAATGGGCAACTGTTGAGCTACACGCGCAGTGGGATTCTGGTCACGTCCACGTACACCTCCGGGAAACTGTTGAGCTACTCGGGTAATGCAATTCTGGTCACGTCCACCTATTCCTCCATGAAACATTTGAGCTACACCTGTAATAGCATTCTAGTCACGTCCACGTACACCTCCGGGAAACTGCTGAGCTACACGTGCAGTTTTTATTATTATTATTATTCTCAATCAGCACCCTAGACCTACGTTATTACGCTGATAGGATGTAAAATCATAGTATTACAAGTCAATAGATAATTTTTAGAAATGTACAAATTATTACAAGAGTAAGTTTATACAATGAAGTTTTAAAAAGTAGAATAATGTTCGCTTTTACATTATCAAGGCATGAAAGATAACAAATATTATAATTAGGTAAATTATTTCTGGAGTCTATAAATTCTTTTTTGAGCTTATTTTTAAACTTGTAAGTGGGTTTTAAACGTCTAGTTTCAGTCGGAATCCTTGTCCATGCTGATTTGACGGTGTATTGGAAATTTGCACTGGGGTTTACCCGATAGTCAAAAGGTTTTGGGCAATTGTTGTTGATAACACTGTTGACGAGGGAGCGGAGCTCAAAGTCCTATTGTTTGCTGGGAAATAACCACTGCAGATTATTGAAGTCTATTTTGGGGTGTCCATAACCGAGAGTCAGATTAACTGCACTTTTGAACAGTTTGGTAGCTGGTTTCATTGATTTTTTACTGCAGTTTCCCCATACAATTATCATGTAATATAATTGTGACAGCACTAGTGATTCAACGAGCATTTTGAGATTATTGGTGTTAATTAGCTTTCTAACAGTTCTTATTCGATGAAGGCTTTTGTAACATTTAGTTGTGGTAATGCGAATATGTGGTTCCAACTGTTAAGTTGTATCTTTAATCAGTCCTAAAAATTTTATGGAGGAGCTGCAATTAATTTTTACATTGTCCACTTTATAGAAAGGTTTTTGATTAGCTTTAATTCTCGTTTGTTGCAGTGCAGCATTAGTTCGGTTTTTGCAGCGTTGAGATTCAGATTATTGATTGTCATACAGTTGACTATATTAGCACAGTCTTGTTGTAGTAGGTTAAGGTCTAGAATTATTTGTTTTCTGCGTAGTTTCTTTCCTGCTTGGGAGTCATCAGCATATAGTGTTATTTCACCGGATTAAACATTTTTGGGTAGGTCATTGATGTAGACTTCCAACTATTGTTTTCTTCCATTATGTGTTGCTTTTGTCCTGGCTGACGGATAGTTGTAAGCATAGAATTTCTTTCCAGTACAGTTGGATAGCTGGAGCTGGAAATAGCCAAGAACAGTTTAAAGAACCCGTAATTACAATTAAACGTAAGTTTAGGTTGAATCCTTTTCTGTACAAACAGTTGGAAGCGTGTTGTCCAAACCAAGCTTTTTCCACAATCCTTGCTCTGACGGAATGAGCTTTTTGACAGTAGTCCCTAAGCTCAGCCACGGTTCCTTTATAAATAAAAATGGGTTGGCAAACTATTTTTTAAACCGAAGAATAGATAATAAGCTTACCAACAAGTTAGGTCACTACGAGGGTCAGGAACTTGCTAGACGGAGCTCAGGTGCAAAATTAAACGCTTTTCTATATAAGGATGGAATCCAGAAGCTAATGACGTCAATTAAGGCTTACCCACTATATATTGGGCAGTTATCACGACGATTTGCGCTGTAAATATAAATTCATTTTTTGAGTATGAAGGGCTCATAATTTATCAATGAATAAAAATGCAGTTAATGGAATAAAAATAAACCTACTATCATATTTTCGAGCAACGTTCCAAGCTCCAGGCTTGCGACTGTTTTCATCAATTTTGTTAATTGATTTTTGGAGGTGTACATGACCATATATCCTTGAGGTTGTAAAATCGTCTTTAAATCTACGACAAATGAAAAAATTAACATCAATAAGACACTAACCAAGGTGTAAAAAGTTCCTGCGGTTTGGCGATAATGATCGTATGAGGTAGAAAGAATCCTTCATATTCGCGTATTTTATTATCAGAACCAAAAACTGGTAACATTGTCTTTGGAAACTCCTGCTGAAGAGCCACGAGCTACACGATCGCAAACTTCGATGCGGGGTTGTTTGAAGTCATCCTTGTCCTTAGCTTCTGAATTGGCGTAGACGCCAACATATTAGGAGTATTACAGAAGCTTAACCGTAAATGTTTCAAAGCAAAATTTGATGTAAATCCTAAAAAGAAACATTTGTAGTAAAACCATTCGTAGAATATCGTGAGGTATATCAAACAATATGTTGTAGTAAAAATGTGTGAAAAAATTATGTATACCAGAAGTATGATGTTGTGCGGTGTGCCAAATGGTTAGAAGGCAAAAACGCCACAAAGTAAGCAACAGCAGATAAAAGGCAAAATCTTTCCCATTTTGCTCTTTAACTTAACTATTTTAAAACTGATTACGGTTGCTTACTTGAAACTTGCAAGAAATTAAATCCTAAAAATGTAAGAGTTTACACTTTACAACTCCAAAAACCCGACTGCAGGGAATAAAGGAGATGAACGCGGACTAACAGTTTCACAAGGATCTGTTGCTAGGAGTAAAGCACCACTCTGCTTTTCATGCAGTAAAATAACGCGTTTATTCCAAGAAAGATTTTTATATTCAACTAAAAAAAGGGTGAACGGTCCAGGAAAAGAGTGAAGTTTAAGAGCTTTAATGAGGTGTAAGTTTCTGGTACAGGTGTTACTTATGAATTTTCAATTGCTATGTGTATCTTTGTAGTTTTTAAAATGTTAATTTTGTAGGTTTTGTGCATTAGCAGACATTATCACTTAAAAAATGGGATGAAATATTAAATTGAAGCATCAAATTATGCATTTTTACTTAATTGAAATTGCATGCAATCTTTCATAATGGGCAACTAGCATGATCATGGTACAAAAATACATCAAGCATCCATATACCGTATATAGGCTTGTATCGTAGTACGTAGTCGTAGAGATTGTCCAGCGATTCTACTGTCTTGCAATGGATCTTCCAAGATACCGTTTCACAGCAATTCCAATTGGAGTGGAAAGTATAGCCCACAAATGCAGTAGCGGTCACAATAGCGGTCCACTTCCAGAGCATCACAGTAAGAAACCACTACATTGTCTCACTACAGCACTACAAAATCTCCCTTATCAGATCAGAATTTGCCCGTGCGACAGTCAATATTCTCCACAGTTGTCAGCTAGAGCATCCTTGGTAGAGGATTTCCAGCCAGGTACTCAATTGCTGCTACTGATTCATCTTGAGCGTCCGCACGAATAAGGTCTTAACTGATTTCATGTTAGTCATTGGACTTTAGTCGAAGTGGTTATGCGCTCCAAACAAACATAAGAACATCATGGAAGAATTATTTCACATCATCAGAACACTTTCGGCTCGTTGGAAAATAGTTCAGGCTCATAGTCCAGATTTCAGGTGCAAACCGTTCTCCAAACCAAATCTCCAAATACTTCAGCAGAGCAAAATGTATTATTGTAAAATTGTGTGCTTGTCTTACAGCAGATATTGTACATACATAAAAGAATAGTCAGAACAGACTACGAGTGTCTTTCAAAAAACCGCCAACCCAGTAACAAGGCTTAGTTGAACATACCTACTAAAAACTTTTGCCAAAAACATGCAACAGTCAATAACTGTGAAAGCTGCAGAGAGCAAACTCTTCTTTGTGAAGCCATTGACTTCAATAACAGGATTGTATTGCTTTTGCTAGTCAAGTGCACTGATATTTTGCAATGGGGAATTGTGAAACAAGTAAGAGCAGTATAATTTATATTTTTTTTCTTCTAAAAGTAATATGTACGATATGATACGAATATACGGAAGATTCGTAAATTTGTTTCGGAGTGCATTCACTAGGACAATGCAAGTAATAACGTAGCAATAGTTTTCGGATTTTTGTTTTGTATTTCATCGACACACGGCAGTATCTTTCTCGATATTCCCGGTCACCCAGTTCAAAACAGAATCCCTTAGATTTCGTTGGCTGTTTGAAGAGCATCTTGCTCTACTAAATGTAACATATTTTCAATCTGTAGTACCATACAAGAAAACTAAAAAAAGCAATCAGCCGCTGGTTTAAAATCGTAAACAGCCTTTCTAATGTTTAAATGCCGAAATATGATAATTTTATTGCACAATTATTGAGTTCACTTCTTGGTATTAACGACATAATCTTGTGGATGTAAAACATTCTCACGATTCTTTACATATATTAAATGTCTTCGTCAGTATTAGATTGTAAAATCTTTTCTTCAAGAACAGAGTAGCAGCAGATAGCAACTGTGACAATCCGAACAAAGACTTGTCATGTAAGAAAGTATTCTAAACAAGTTATTGCATAACTTGTTTAGTTTAGCTAGTACTGCGAATTTAGTTTTGGGCGTTTTCTTTTTAGCTTGGAAGTTTAGTTGTGTGTGTTGAATATACTGTTTTGAAGCAAAGGTAGAATATTCTGACGTTGCTCTACAAAACTAAAATAATGTATGATATGAACTTGTTTTTAATTTGAAAAAACAATTGTATTAACACCAATAGTAGCGTGGGGTATTGAGGTGTCTTGTGAATTCTATCAGAACTTAAAACTTGAATTTGTTTCAATTTTAAACAGACTTTTATCACAAAGGGTGCTCTGCATTGCTTTTTTGAAGCAATACAAGTTGTCCATTGCAAGATGTTGTTTCGTAACAAATGTAATATATTTAGATTCGTTGGCCAGAATATATTTCCATATTAATGAAGCCAACCTGTTTCGAAAATCTCTAAATGAACTTGTTTATATATAAATGGCTCCGGTTTTTCATGGCTTATATATCATTATCGATATCAGAGTTGGTTGGACAATTTTGG
>LJIJ01002914.1:0-22727 GCA_001718145.1 Orchesella cincta
TTATTTGGAATTTGTCCTGTCGTTCACCTTTTTTCCTTGTAACCTAAAAAGATCTGTTCTTGTCCATACCATTATGCTCATTATGCTGATGTATATTATAATAATTTATGCATTCTTATGTCTCTTATTCCAATGAGTGGATAATCCTCCTTCTGAGGAGAAGTCCTTTTGATTTTTGCCTAGTTTTAGAGTTCATTTCAGTTCAACTTTTACCTTTTAAATCAACATTCTTTACTGTCAACATGACTTTGTATGACCTATGAAACGATATAAATAGCTGACTAACCAAAGCTCAGCGTCCATTCTGCTGCTAGAAATCCCCAAGATCAACGTAGCCTTGTTGTTGCTTATTTTCCATGTCTAGCATTTCCCCACCTCATCTCAGGTGCACCATATTCTTTAGCACAAAGCACAAGCTCGTTTTCCTTGCCGTACACACTCTACTCAGAATTTGACCATCTTTTACTACTCATTTGTCCAGCTTCATATTTTATACACTTTTTTACTATATCTCTACATTTTTAAATTCACTATACTTCTCAAACCTAACCGTCACATTTGTTTTTGAGTTTGAAAAGTGTCCAACTGGTTTGAGCTTACTGAAATATTACGTTATTAACTATAACTATTTTGTTTTTTCTAACTCACTCAATTGTATAGTAAAGAGACAGTCATGTGCAATGTCTACCATACACCAATATTTCAAAAATATGAGAAATTGATAAAATTTATGCGTATTAATTGGTTAGTAGGGAAGTAAAAAACAAAAATATTCATATTTCATTTAATTAAGCTAGAAACAAAGCTTTTCTTTTGAAGCAACAACTAGTTTGGCAAGTAATCTAATACATGTCATTATTCAATTTAGACAGTTGAATCGGATGTATTTGCCTCGGTTGTGTCTACTACTACGTGCTGACAGACGGAAAACATGCATTTGGGGACTTTCATAAGGTGTCAAAAATATTTGGGATGACAAATCCACACTTAAACACACTGAAGTAAAACATGGTTGCGCACAGAACCTACAATTTGTGAAGCTGATGATATCCATGGAACCAACATTAAGACCTACTTGTTCAGCAATACTTTCCTATCCGATATTTTGGCAGGATGATCGCCTAGTTAGGTTTCTGGAAAAAAATTTGACAATGAATATTATTGTGATAATGGGCAAGACATGTTTGAAGGTTTGAATTGCCTTGAAACCTGTATGTTTCATATTAAATTAGAATAAAAGCGTTACGCCGAATGGGATGTGTCATACCAACTGCGTTTATCAGGATGCAAGAAAACCAGGTACGTTGAAGCCTTATCACTACCCTTCCACAGAATTAGAACAATCGGACACCAACGAGGCACTGCGCATTAATGATATTGGACCGTCAGTTATATATGTGCCTGCCGAAAGTCTTACACTTAATAGTATGATAACTTCATCGTCACAAAATAACCAACATACAAAAGGAGAAGTACAACTTACCCACACATTTGCAAATCCAATGTATCATATAATTCAAAATCCGGAAACAGCAGAACTTTCTGAGACAATGGGACTGCCAAATCAAATACCAGAATCCGAAAAAGTTCTCCAAGAATTTAAGAAAGTAAGAAAGAATGACAGGATTGAACTTCTTTTTGAGACAGTGAAAAATTATGATTTTAGCACTATTGTAGCCATCCTTGAGTTGCTGGAAAAAACTTAAACTCACAGATATATGGACTAAAAATCAACAATCTCTCCTTCACATTGCTGTAGAAAATCGAGAATATGACATTGTTGAGTATTTGGTTGAAACTATAGAATTCAAAAACGTACTCCATGAAGTGAAATACCAGAATGACCTAATTCACGCTTGCATAACGGCATATACGGTAGATTCCAGAAGGTTTATGGAAATATCAAACATAATGCAGCTGCTGTTTAAATACCGTCCAGAATTAGTGGATTCCAAGGATACGTCTTACTTTACACCTCTCCATATAGCTACGTTCGTTTTACGACATGACAGAAAATTCGGGTTTATTAAAATGCTTCTACAAAACAACGCTGATTGCAACGCAAAAAATCATCACGGAGAAACACCACTTCACGGTACTGCTAAATGCAATCATAAACCTTCACAGTCAAAAATGCTGGAAATAATTACTCTACTATTAGAAAACAAGGCCGATCCGGATGCAGTGAATTTACTTGGCAATACGTTCCTACTTTTGGCAGCTTACAACAAAAACATATCAGCAAATAAGTTTCATGAGCTAGTTGTGTATCTCAGTCAATAGGAAAAACTAAAGTTTTCCAACTACAAACAACTATGGGTCAACAGTGCTTTCCAATTTTGTACAGAAACATCAACCCCTAAAAGATACACTAGATATTTTAAAGGCCAATGGAGTAGATTTCAATGCAGTTGATATCAATGGAGACAACGTGATAAGCCGAGCGATTAAAGGGGGACGAAATACGTCGTGTCTGAAAACATTGATCCGAATTGGAGCTGACTGGCATACTCAGAATAAATATGGGGACTCAGTACTATACCATTCTGCTTTCAATGCAAACATTCCTGCTTTGAACTATTTTCTGAAATTGGGGTCTAATGTCAATGCAAACAATAACGACGATGACACGGCGTTACATGCAATCTTGAAGATGAAACAACAGCACAAGCCCAAGTCTGCGCATGCGGTGATTAGGGAGCTTCTGAACCATGGTGCAAATCCCAACGTTAAAAATAAGGAAGGTCATTCTCCCCTCTACCTAGCTAAGAACTTGTCAGATGAAATAAATTGAAACCAGAAACAGTTGAGCTTATGAAACAAACTAACTAGAATTTATTGCTTTTTCAGTAGTTGGCAAAAATGCTTTGTGTATCATTTAATTCGATAAGAAACTAAAGTAAAATGAATGGGAATGTAAATTATAATTATATAAATATAAATCATATGTTGGCTGTTGTAATTCTTTACGACACCGTGTATATCTTTTACAAATAAAATATAATGCTAACATTCACGTATATAATATATTGACATGCAAATATACCAGAAATGCTCTCAATATGTCAAAATATTTTTTTGATCGTTTTAAGCAAATAATATGGTTTAGTATTTGTATATGATGCCAATTTTTGACAGTTGTTCTGCATGCCTGATAACACCACTTTACAAACGTCAACCAATCTTTTGAAATCATTGATTAAATACGTAACTTTCAGCATTTATGTTTACATTAAACATGAGGTAACGGTGATATATACAAATGACAAGTGTAGGAAATAATAAAATAAACATAAATATTTCTTATCTTTCACAATATGAGAAACCTACAGCAAATCATTGCAGTAAAATGGGATTGTAACGGAGTGGAAACTTTCAGCGAAAATAAAATCAATTTTTAATATGTGACGGATCATACTTGACAACGTGGGTGGTGGGTTTGCATCCGGAATGAATATTCAAATAAACACTTGAGGAAAACTGAGCAAATTCCCAAGCCACACATACATATATAGATAATGAAACGCAGCACATAGATAAACAAGGCCTGGCTTATTGCTTGCATTGTGGTTAACAAAAAAAAATTTGCAAATAAGTATAAAAACCTTTCAATGACTAGGTTTTCCGTTAATACGCTCTAAAAAGTAATGCAATCATTTTCAGCAAAGTATTGAATTTGTGGTAAGAATAGGTTGTTTATATTGCATATTAAGAAATTGAGCTGAAACCAAACTTTGTATTTGAACGTTTGGTCACAAATCGAGTCATTTGAAACCATGTTGTTGCCACACATTTCACGTATTCTGAGCTTTAGCATTTATTACATATATAGCAACATATTTTGACGTTTTCAGTCCTTTTATGAATTTTTTTCTTCACAGATCAGAAATTTGACATGGAAATTTAGACTAACAGCCTAAAATGTGTTACTTAATGTCCAAACTTCAATCAAAGCAATGTAAATTTGAGTATTACAGTGTTAAAGAGTGGGCGAAGCCAGTTTTTACACAACGTATTTGAGTTTTGTGTCCAATTTGGTAATTTTTGAAATTTTTAATCTTATATTTGACCATATATTTTGCGTTTTTAGACATATATTTATGTACATATTCGGTGTTTAAAACCACATCTTTTGAACGGCTCTAGTTTTGAATATTTCAAAGTAAGGATGTGTTCGTAAAGTTTTCTTTCAAATGACTAACTATTTGTGTGTGTGTATCAATCGAAAGCTAGTTAGTAGAATATAAGACCCCAGTCTACAAATTACCCATTAATATGATCTAATGTGGCGTTGCAGGATTTTTTAAAAATATCAAATGATTTTTAGTCATTTCAGTTTCAGCACGCATTCGAAAGCAGATTTTTTACCAATTCATATGTAACGCATTTCTTCTTATAAAAATGTATATTTGATAATGTAACTAACGAACGTAAAGTCCGAATGTTTTTATTTCTAAGTATATAAATATTTAAGATATTATCTGCTTTCGTAAAATTGAATAAAAATGTCATACTACATAGGCAGATTCATCTTCACAAATATAAATTTTGAGCTTTATCATACCAATATAGGAATTCGGTAATCAGGCCCGTAACGTGATCTGTACGACCTGAAAAATAGTCATCGGGCCTTTTGCAATTTACGAATGTTTGGAAACCTTACAATCACTCCAAAATATTTTTTGATCGTAAACCCACACCAAAAAACCTTTTTGATTTTAAAACTAAGTTTGTAATTTGGCACCAAATTTGAAATTTGAGCAAACGTTCTCTGGAGAACTCAAGAAAACGTGATATGCAAAATATTAGCCCATTTAGTTAAAAAATGAAGGCACAAATCGCGTTCCGTCATCGAGCTCTTAGATTAGCCCATATTATTTTAACTTACCCGGCTTAGCCGTGGCGATTTTTAGCTCACTAAAACATTGGCTTTCAATTAGTTATCACAAAATTCTATTTGATGGTAGCGATTAATTGTTGTGTCTAAATGAGATATTTCCACTCTGTTCCTGCTCATGTAGCCTGAGAGATTACATTTCATATGACTTACTTGAAAGTTTCATATATATGTACATGATACGTGAAGTGGGCTATAGTATACACTAAGTAAAATATTGATGATATTTTACCAAGTAAATTGGAGTTTATTTGCTGGCAATAGTAGTAATATAAGTTCCAGAAGCAGCCACAAAATGGACTTAAATTGGAACACAGAACACTTTTGTTTTGACTTAACCACACACTTCCTCTGATTTGGCATTTCAATTTATACAACTAGGTCCTGTGTTTCAATAATACACAAAAACCAAGTTCGATGACAAAAGTCGGAAACCTCAGGTCTGAAAGTAAGACAGGACAAGACAGTCATTAAACTGGAATATTTGAAATTTTAATGAAAGGAAATACGGATCACACAGTCCTTTTGTTAACGCCTACTAGTAAGTTGCAAAATTATATCAGTTCTCTATTGAAACTTCTCAAGAGCGATTGCAGATAACCTGAAATATGAAAGCGAATTATTTTATTGGTGCCCTATTAGTGGGCATTTTACTTTGTATTTTCTATTTTGAAACATGCAGCGCTGTTTCCATAAAAAAAGTTTCCACTTCTTCCGAAAAGTCGAAAAAATCTGGAAACAATACAGAATCAACAACTGGCACCCACGATCGGAGACGGCGTCAAGCTTGTCCCAAAATTGAATCCGTGAGATTTTAAAGCTTCAAATTTATTCATCATTTCTGTGTAAACCATGCTTTTTATATTTGTTTTTGCATTATTAGGAGCTGCCAGAAAGTCGGTGTGCTAATGACTGCCATTGTCACCTTGATAGATCTTGTAGTCCATCTGGATATTGTCACGACCGCAAACGAAATGGTCGCTCATGGTATGGGCTGTGGGTTTAATTTATGAAAAATTACATTCAAAGGATTCATAATCAGTTTTTGTTAATGATTTGAATTCATTTACTAATTTTTTCAATATCAAATTTTTGTATATTACTGTCCATTTATTAAAGAAAATTCTCTGAAAGATTTTAATTTATTTTGTTTTCCTAACAAGTTCAATAATTAAAACAGCAAAGCTCGCAGCACAAAAAGTTGCATGTGCAAATATAATTATACTAATGTAAGAATTTAGGGACAATTTTCCTATTTGTCTCGTTGGACACATTTTAGTGCCAATTTCATCACGTTCCTGGATCCTTTCTTTCCAAAAGTTATAAATTCCAGAATATTCCAAATAGCGCATTCTCCTTGTCATAAACTTGCCTCCATTTTCCTGAATATACCAAGTAGATGCTTCAACAAACCACGCATCTCGTCCAGCATAAAATTGAGTTTGTGGACATTTTTTGTTGTACATTCGAACCAATTTTTTAACTTCACGGTTGTTAGCAATATACGACGTTTTATGGCATTTGCTCAACAAATCGTTAACATCTGATTGATATTTGCCATAATCCAAAGTTCTTTGGATAAATGGAGTGGTTTTCATTATCACTTCGAGCATATTTCTCTCCTCTTTCAGTAATTTTATCCCAAGCATTCTTTCGAACTCGTCAAAGTGACTTGGGCCAAGATCAAAATATGACATTATAGTATCTGGATAAGTATCCCCTGGTAAATGTCTGGAAAGCCAGTCAGATAACCTATCGGTAAATGTGTAGCAAAAAAATGAGCTCACACCGTTGTCTCTATCGTTGCATATTGTCTCTGTGTATACTTGGAAATCCTTTAGTTGCTCAAATTTTTGCACTCGAGTGAGACCTCTTGGTACTGTGGTTTTTGCAAAGTTATCACCACGATAAGCCGTGCTAATTATGACAGATGTGATAAACCACACTGCTAATATTCTACGCAAATGCTCAATTTTATTTATTTTTGAGGAACCGTGAACAAAATCGTTTAAAAGTAGGCTTAGCATCGTTAGAAGCAACGGGATGTTTGTAAAACTTTTGACAAACAATTTGACAGCAATGATTGTCAATAATACTGCAAATACAAGTAGTATCCAAATCTCCAATTGAAATGGACGAAAATAAATAAATGGATTCAATGCTGGAACTTCATCACAAGTGACAAAATTGTAGAATTCTGATTCCATTTCAATGACGTTGAAAATACCAAGGCTGACTGAAATGCCTCCCAATGCAGGTGAAAGTGAAGCATACAACCAAGTTGTGTTGCTGATGTTTAACGGTGGTGGTGGCATGTTCTCAAATAAAATATATAAAACCAATTCGTCCAAGCTTGATCTTGATGCTTTTTCCTCCTCCAATAAATTTAGGACGTCCATTTTTCTCGCTTCCCGGATGTTTTTCATCAAAGTCATGCCGAACATCGACAAACGTTTATCAAATGTAATGTCACGCAGTTTGTAATATGTAAAATTACGCCCATCTTGTGTTACATTTTGGTAAATATTTTCAAGTAAAATTCCATAATCATTTATTGTGCTACATTCAAACTCGAAATCTTGAAAAGGGTATCCTAAATCTAACCAATGGTAAGTTTCCCTATAATACCCTCGGTTTACGTTGCAAAATTTACACATAAAAACAACTTGGTTACAATTGTCATCAGCCAAATACTCGTTTCGCTTTAGAGTTTTTGTAGAATACAATAATTTATACGGAGATTGTAGAAATGGGCTTTCATAAACAGGAGAAAACTCAAACATGGAAAATGTCTCCTGGTAATTGTATCCTGGTTTTGTAGGTTTCACATAAAATATTTTCATTGAAAACATTGAAATCGGCTTTCTTGTTGTGGATTTCAGTCGTGCATGATCCGTGCTCAGAATGCAGTATTGGCCTAACGTTAAACAACCCTTGGCACTAATAAACTGAAGTTGTCCATATAATTTCTGCAAGTCTAACTGAACATTTGATTTATCATTAAAAAAGGGGATAGCAATGAAATGGTATGCAGCTTGTCCCACCTGCAAAACCTACGTAAACATCCCTAACTCTTTCCATTCGTTGTATAAAACCACTGGTGTGTCCAAATTGTAGTTACTACTTCGTGGGAAAATGACAATTTCCTTAAATGCGAACAGAAAGTTAAAACAGTTGTTGAAACCCTGTAGCCAATTTAAATGGGGTAAAATTATTGTTTCTTCGGTGCTGGTTTCAAAATGAGGGAGCCGCAATAAAAAATATAAAAGACCGGTTAAAAGCTTCATGATTTTTACTGCTATTACTGCTAGTTTTATTACTTGCGTCTTTATGCACACGTATCGTATCCAATGAACTATTTTCAATGTCGAGTCATATTTTGCCAAACCATTTGTTTTTGAATATTCTGGGATGATTAATTGAAGAAAGTATATGTACACATGAACAAAACAATTCAAAATTGCTGCCAATTTTGGTGATGAAATGTTTATTTCAATCAAATCAACAAAGTAAACTTAAATATTACTGCTTTTCTTAGCATTAATGGATTACATTTCCACTCCTACACTAATTGACGAAGACTATTAAAAACTGAAAAAAATTTAAGTGCTCCGTTAAATATTTAACAAATGCTTTCCTTTTCTGTGTTAAAAGTGGAATGCATCAATTAAGTCTTAAAGAAAGGAAATAAAGCTTCAGAATTTAGGGCAAAACAGCAGAACAATTTCACGAATTTTCTTGATAGTGGGCACATCCGTGTAAGCTTTTTACTTGTAGCTACAAAATGTACAAAAGCAGTAAAGGGGCCAAACGTTCTAAATGAACATATCAGTTCTTTGATTACTCTAAAAGGCTTTTATTAATGCATTACATATCCATTTGGTAAGCTTCTTTCGATTTGTGAACTAAAAATTTAAGTTTTTCTTAGGCAAAACCAAGGATTTTTTAAGTGAATTAATTTCGTGATTTCTGCTTGATGATTGGAGATGCCTGTTTAGCACGCCAATAGTTGAAATACGCCCAATCATTTGCAGCATAAATGGGATTGGTTGGTGCATTCCGGTCAATGGCTTGATTGAAAATATTTTATTGAGAATATTTTATAAAAAGTCAGTTAAACATGTATAAATTATTTTAAGTAAAACTACTTTATACCAGAGTTTCGTTTTCCGTATATGCTTCCATTAAACATTAGCTTCTTGTAAGTTCGAACCGTAGCCTCAACTTGCTCCATACCCATTTCCAAAGTGAGAACGATAACGAGTACCAGAGCAAAAACTATACGTGTACGCATTATGAGTCTTACTCAACACCAAAATTGATTGAGAACCTGGTTTAGCAATAACCTTTCTGATCACCGACAAAATGCAAACTAGAAGAGCTACTAGTATATCTAAAAGGTTACAAAGTTCAATCAAGAAAAACTTTTTGTGTAAAGCAGCACCCCCCATTTCACAAATTGCATGAATACTTTATCTTTTGGAACTCATCTTTAGAGTTCCCTCCCGATTAAAGTATTATTAGTTTTTTTATAGCGTAGGTAGATTTTGCACTGTTCCAAAAACAAATTTAAATGCTCGTAGGCGTATAAAATTTCAACTAGTTCGCAACTAAGTATCGGGGAAGAAAATATTCAACTACATACAAATTTTCTTTGCTCGCCCCCACCTACGTCATTTTGTTTTACTTGGTATTTGTCCTTGTATTTATAACCTATTATTATTATGTTTGACATTTATAGGGAAAACAAGCACCATGATCCAAATTAAATAGGCTTACTAATGTTGACAAGGACAAAACACATACGAAGAATTTTCAACTTGCGATGGCAGTTGCGGTCTAAAATGAATGGTTGATGCTATGTCGTTATCAGTACTTTAATGCCCGGAACAATTAATTTCAAAAACCAAAACGATGTACCACTTTCTAAATCGTGGCGTAGCAAATTTCCAGCTTGATGTAATTTAATACGAAATAGAATGAAAATTACAAACTTCAATCACTTTAAGGAATGCAAAAAAAAGCATATATATTTTTATGTCAATTATCTTTTGTAATTATCTTATGTTTCTTTTTGTAAATGCTTTACCCCAACTATGTATTTCAATAACAAATATTACCAATGCTCCTGTGTAAAATGAAAGAATAACATAAAATAGTGCAAGAATATTAGAATTAAGGGAAAGTCCCCCTCCAATCAAACAATGTTTAACCTTCGGATTTCTCCCTAAACTGAGCCACCGTTTCCAAAAATCATACATTCCTGAATATTCCAAATACCTCATTCGTCGTGTCAAATACATTCCTGCATTTTGTTGGAAGTACCATGTTCCAGTTCTTTGCAAAATAGAATCTTTACCCGGATAAAACTCTTGCTTACTTTTATTACAAGCCGTTATCAAACTACCAGTGATTGTTTGAATTTCACTATCCAACCCTACGTAAACTTCATTATTACAACCCTTCTCCAACCGCTTAAAAACTGTCAGTTCGTTTTTAATCTGTACTGTTTCAACTTTGCGGAAAATCTTAAGAATTAGTTTATCAGATCTGAGTTTGAATTTATACTGTTTATTGATTGCCTCGTTAGTACCATTTTTTAGGATGGCGAGTTCACGAAGAATCCGATAATAATGTGTATAAAAATCAGATTTAGCAGTCACTCTATAAAGAAACCAGCTGAACGTGTCTTTTGCCAAATAACTACAATACGTCAAGTCAAAGCGGTCAGTTGTTTTACAAATGCTTTTAGTGAAAAGTTTAAAATTTTTAAGCTGATAAAAATTTTCAACCCGTCTAAACTCAGTTGGGGCAATTGTCTTAGCAAAGCTATTGCCCCGATATGCGTTACTCAATACAATAGAAGTCAGCAACCAAATAGTAAACCACCGCGCAGCGCTATTATTGTATAAATTCTTTGCTGTAAACTATTGTGTTCAGAGCAGAGCCACTAATGTCAAATTAATTAATGTGTAGTTTGTAGACACGGCCTCAGAGAACATTTAAATGTTATATAAATTGACAAAGACGTGATGATAATTGTGCCAAATAATAAAAGCCAACTGACATACTAAATGCTCCCAAATAAACAATCCAAGGCTTTAGCATTAGGATTTTACCAAGCACAAGTAAGAAATTAAAAATTATGAACTGTTGGTTCATCTCAACAATGGCAAACTATTTTATCAAGTTTTCATTGCCCCAGTAATGCCGGAGGTCTATATAGATTGCCGACGGTCGTTAGCAGTCGTGTTTTATCGATAAGAAGAGCTAAAATTCATTTCATCCAATTGTTGGCTTTAGCTTCAAAATTGTGTAAAATTTCGGGCTTTTAATATAAGCCGGCAACTGTTTTGTCTTTGTGAGTATAGAAGCCCAGTCATCGGTCATGTTTTTAAAATATGAAAAATTCTCGCTCCCATCCTAGATTATTCAGATTAAATGGTTGAGTACACGAAGAAAATGAATTGTAGCAAGTCTTTAAACCTGCACTGCAATGATATCAGCATATGATATTTAGACTGTCTTCCAGTGCAAAATTAACACATCAATATATACTTTAGAGCTAATTCTCTTTAATGAATAGAAACATTTTTCAAGTAACCAGATTTTGTAAAGATACTGGAAATGTTGATTTGGACGGAGTTTGAAGAAACGGACTTTCGTAAGTAAACACAAAAAATGTAGCTTCCTAAATAACTCTTCTGATATCCGTTAATCTCTGGAATGATAAGAATATACTAGCGATACTTGGCGATCGTTTTTTATCTAAATGTTTTGCAAAGAGTTCTTCGGTATGGTTTTTCAATTGAACTGAATTCCACAAGAATGAGCAAAGGAGGCACACTGGCTAGCGGCTAGAAATGCCGAGGCCTTAATATAATATGGCGAATTTTTCAGTGTTGTTTCAAAGTGGTAAGGAGGGAAGAACGTTTAGACAATTGTCCACGATGTGTGAACTCCAAGGCCAAAATCACTGAAGATTTCGGGAATATAAAGTTAATTGGAATCAGAACACTTCAGGGGTAAGGAGGAATCATAGATACGACCTTCTGGGGTATAAAGGAAATTAAAGGCAAGTCTCAAACCATTCAACGCAGGTAAATGTGGAAATATCAAGTCGGATGTAGTTTGGGAAGCTCTTTGAACTAAGCAATATGAGCAAAATTAAAAAAAGGAAAATTATTTTTTAGGTTTGCCATATTTGCAAAAATAATCCACAAATGTATGCCGTTTCTGGCTTTTGTTTCTAAATGAAACTTATGTAACCAACTTTCTCATCCAAGTGTTATACGCACCATTTACAATCAATAAAATTCATTATTTTATTTGTTTGCGAGTAGTTATCATCTTAAAAGCAGATACCCATCAATTTCAAGTAATGGAAATACGACACTTGACTTTTATCAGATTTCTCATGCGCCGCAATTATTATGAAGTTAGAGATATTGAAACGCTGTGAAACAAATTAAATTAAGGCTTTAAGTCATAATGGGTTTTTTGACATCGGTTCAAACAAAATTTAACAAATTGGCGCAAATGTGTGCAAATACGATAACTACGTTTTGAGCGAAAAATCGGTCCACGTCGTTTGTTTGAGACATTATTCGGCTTTATTTCCTTATTGCCATCAATTACTGAAAGTGCATTCATTATGGACCCCTATAAACTCAAGCAGACCACATATAAATAACGACTTTTACGCACAGTCTAAATTTTTTGCACTTCAGGGCGGATACACAGTTCACATTTTATAAATTTCCATTTAAACTATGAAGCCCATAGATTTAACGAATCTGGATACATTGATTTCGTGTAATTTGCATCTTGTTAGCATGCTATACATGTAGGCAAAATGTAAAAAGGCTATATTTTACTAAATCAACCTGTCTTTATGAATCTAAGACGAATAGGCTCACTCATCCATTCGCAACCCTAAGGAAGCTGGTGAATACTGTGAGGTAAACAGATTAGTAATTGGTCATCGGTGCAGACAGCAAACTCACATCTAATCGATCAATCACATCATCAAACTAATGGAATCAAGGCAGCACCCAACATTCGTTACTCGTGCCAGCAAGAGTACTGACATCAGTTACTACCTCTGGAATGATAAAACAACATTCGTGATTGGACGTGGAGGATGAATACCCTTCTCGGACACCGAATGATCACATCACATAGCAGGTGAAAGGGAAAGCAAATATCATGTAGCGAATAGCAAGGCGAACAAACTTCTCGAATTCAGTGAACAAACTGACAGTTCTGGCATCATTACCAAAATACATTAACAGCATAACAGGAGCTTGAGCATAGGGTTGAGGAATCTAACCATGCTATTGGCTTCGGAGTTATCATTTCTAGCTGTCCGTTGAACAGAATCAAACGAACACTCCGTCCAACCCCCCAAGTTGGAGTCTGATTGGACTAAACCAAAAAACATGTCAAACGCTGGAAAGACGATGGAAGAACTCTCGTGTCGAAGGACACTGGGAGGAATTCAGGTGTGCCAGCAACTCTTAGTACAAGAGACTCGGCAAAATAAAGGAGTTCTGGTGGAAATGGTGTATGAGTCGGTCGATGCCGCAGACGCATCCAGACTTTACAAGATTCTTCGCAGTGACTTATGTAAAGCGTCCCTTGTACTGCTCAGGACCACAGCAGATATCAAGAGACGCTGAAGCATCTATTAGCGACTCACTTAAGGATAGGTGACGAGGGAGACTCATGTCCATATCGACCTAATCAGATTTCGTGATACACCGTAACTGCACACAGCAGTCAAGCCAGCTATAGCCACACTTTAGCAATTTTAAGGCTCTGGTACTGATAATTTTCCAGCACTTCTTAGAGGTACGGAACAGGGAAGACTGATAATCTAGCTCGTGCAAATCTTTCAGAGCATTCTCATTCTGGTACATCCAGAGTGTTGGAGACGGTGCTCGTGATCGTATTTATTCCTAGCCATGGAAAGCCGCTATCAACTAGCTTCCTCGTTGGAGACCAATTTCCCTAAACTGCCTTTTGTTGAAGGTTTGGACGGTTGGTTGACTGGAAGTTAAGATGCAGAAATGGTGGCCAGGCTCCGTGGGGGAAAATGAATTTCCTATTTAAGGGGCGCATCGAAATCCAGCCCTGGCACAAGGCTGGTCCTCGAGATCGAGAATCCTTCGTCTAGAGAATTTGCAGTTCGGAGGTTTCTTGAAATCGAGGGTGCCTTTAACAAGGTTCCCTAGCCAGAGATTTAAGTGATAATAATGGATATGGTAGTGGATCCATTTATTATCCGGATTTTAACGTGTAAAATCCACCCGCAATTTAGGTTGTGTTTAATGGATAATTTGGACGAATATACTTAAAGGTGATTTAATGGCTAAATACTGGATTTTACGGCTAAATACATAACATTATGCACATAATCACTTATAATGCATTTCACTACGCAACCATTATTCAATGCAAGCGTTATCTAAACATTCATGGATTTACGGTTTACGTACGGATAAATTAATATGAACTTTTGTGATTGATTTATTAATTACAATAGTAAACCATTTCTTCTTGTCACCTAATAATTACATGCACTTCTCCTAGTAACTGATACGCATACTGTCGTGTCGAGATTATATCAGTGCGCAGCGTTCACAGACTTCAGTACTAGTATTCTTAGTCGTCTGCTTTAAAAAACTGGAGATCCTGACACAATGTAATAACTAATATATTTATGACTTAATTGAAGCAGTTTTTCCGTTAATAATTTCTTCGGATGAGATTTTAGTTGTATGTTTGTCAAAACGTTTTATAAAATGAAATTACGAACACTTTTTCTTGAGAATGAGGTAGCGTCAATCACATGAAGCTTACTGTGTCGGCTGTCATCGCAGAAATAAAAGTAATAAATTTCAAAACCTGGCAGCCACAAGTACTTGTAACTTATAACTTAATCGAAGATATGCATAAAACTCGTGATGCTTATGACATTTCTTAAGGATATTACTAATATCTATTGGTATGTTATTGAAGTTTAAGGTATATTACTCCACTGCAAGGTTATCATACTCAGTGTATAATGTACACATAAGTGTATACTTATCCATATTATCCATTTTAGCATGTTATTATTTTTCTTTCTCCATTATTATCAATTATCCATGGCTAGAATAATATTATCCATGATTTTTTTAGCATCACTAGTTCCCTACGCTGTCATTGAAGCGCTCTGACAAGGTAGGATTTTCGAACGTATTGTGAGATGGATTACTCATATTGTCGACAGTCGACGGTGTTACGGTTCAATCTCAATTGCGTGCTGGCTGACCACAAGCGGAGTTTTATCTCCATTCTTGTGGGATTGTTGTGGTGGATGAGTTGTTAGTATCCTACGAGAAAAGCACCTAGTGCTCTTTCCCAGGGACTTTGCCGACGACATTGACTGCACAAAGTGCAGGTATCTTTCAGAAGTGCTGAAGCTCCTGCAAAGGGGTCTTAATTTTGAAAGCATGGGTGTGACAGGTCGAGGCTTTCAGTTAACCGCTTTCTAAGACGGAGGCGGTTTGTCTTCACTCTCAAGCGGAAACTGGACTGCTCTCTCCGCTATAGTTGACGGGAGGTGAAGCTAGTCCTTTCAGGCGGGAAAGTAAGGTATTTGGGCGTCACTTAGATATAAGCTGACATGGGGACACCATCTGCTCGAACGCTCAAGGAAGACTTAGCGTAGGCGATGGCTCAGTGTAGAAGGGTCAGTATCCGCCAATGGGGATATCGCCAAAGGTTATGAGTTGGATTAAAACCGTGTTGTTAGACCTGCTCTTGACTACGATCAGTGCTTGTGCAGGTCAGTGATAAGAAGTACAACGTCAAGTACGTTTGAAAACGTACAGAGAATGGCTCGTTCTCCAGATCACTGGGCCGCAATGTCCTCAAACCCTACGGGCGCGCTGAAACTCTTGTAGTAATGCGCCAATTCAGGTTCAAATAGAGCGACAGCTCCTTACTCCTATGCCTCGTCTATCTTCACAACGGCGGCTGGACGGACATTGAGATTGTGGTCATCTTGATCGCAAAACCATGTAAAGATATGCCGGATATTTATGCAACAAGATACGCTATCACTAAATTGGCCGTGTGATTTGAGGGTTACGCGGGCCATTGTGAGGCTGCTTCAGGATTACTTTTCCAAGCCGAAAGGATTGGAGAAAAGTGGACTCCGAAGCATAGCTCGAGGAAGTCGTTTGTCTACACTGATGGTTCAGACATGATGGAAGCACAGGGGCTGCGTTTTTTTTTTTTTTGTTTTTCAAGATGCTTTTCGTCAGGAGCAGAAGCTTTCTGATGATACCTTTAGCATTCGGACACTGTCTTTCAGGGCAGAAGTCTTTACAATACAGCTGGGGCGCAGATTCAATCTTGCGCACCTTCCCCAGGAAGGCGCATTATATCTACTCGACAGCAAAAAGTACTTTGCAGTCGTCTAAACATGAATAATGACCTCCATCGTGGGAGCATGTTTTTCCCGTCACTAAAACTCTAGCGGAGGCAAATTCTGCTGGAGCTTTATTATGGATTCGCAGCCTATTTAGACTAGCAGATCGGCCATCAAGTTTGAATTGCCGTAATGATCTGGGTAACACAGACAAGTGGGACCTTGTCTGAGAGACCAGAAATTGGCTGATATGACTGACGGGATGTCAATCAGCTGTTTATTTGCCAGCACCAGTGTACTGGTTCGCAGACGCTTTGATGATGCTCAACGCCATTGTTTTGATGGCGGAGCGAACTGTTGCTATAGCAACTGGTACAATTGCTCGGCCAAAAACCGTTGTTTCTGCAGCCTTTTTTGGGCACTGAGCATCCACCTGCTATTACCTAAAAAGCCACATGGGCTGAATCCATATAAGCTCCAGCAGATTTTGCTCCGCTAAGAGCTTTTAGTGACTGAAACAATCTCCACGTATGGAGTCATGTATTCCATGTTTGTTAGCGATTGAATTACTTTTGCTGCCGAGTAGATATTAAATGCGCCTTCCTGGTGGAAGCTGCGCATTTGAATCTGCCGCCCAGGCTGATTGCGTAAGACTTTGCCTGCAACAGACAGTGGTCGGAATTGCCTAAAGTATCATCAGAAGGTTCTGGCTCTGAGCGAAAAGCGATTGTAGCCGCAAGCCTGTGCTTCCATCATGTCTGGAACCATCAGTGTAGCAACGACATCCTCCGAGCTATGCTTCGGAGGTCCACTTTCTTCCGCAATCCTTTCGGCTTGAAAGTAAATCTTGAAGCACCCTCCACCATGCCGGCGTAACGCTCAAATCACACGCATTTAGTGATAGGTAGCTTGTTGCATAAATTCCGGCATATTTTTACATGGTTTTTGCGATCAGAATGACACGAATCTCCAATGTCCGTCACACCCGCCGGAGATAGACGATGCATAGTAGTTAAGAGCTGTCGCTTCTTAATTTGAACCTGAATTGGCGCAATTCTACAAGAGCTTCAAGCGCCTCCGTAGGAGTTGAGACTTGCGCTCAGTGATCTGAGAAGAGCTTCTCTGTAGTGTTCCAAGTACTTGACGTGAGCTCTTATCCCTGCTGCTAACGCCCAAGCCACTGATTCCGTAGGTCAGGCAGGTCTAACAAAGCGGTGTAATCACGTCATACCCTTGCGGATATCCCCCATGTTGGCGATACTGCCTTCTACACTGAGCGCTGCTACGCTAAGTTTCCTTTGACGTTCCGAGCAGTGTGTCCCATGTCACGCTTTTATCTAAGGTGAGCAAATACCTTCACTTTCCCGTGAAGGAACAGCTCCCTCCCGTAATATAGACGTGGAGAGCAGTCCATTCCGCTTGAGAGTGAAGACAACCGCCTCCGTCTTAGAAGCGTTAACGAAAGCTCGACCCTGTCACACCATCTTTCACAAGTTAAGACCCTTGCAGAGCTCTCACGCACTTCGTGAGAAGATACCTCCCGTTGTATCAGTCCAATGTCGTCGGCAAATCCCTGGAAAGAGCACTAGGTGCTTTTCTTCCGTAGGATAACTAACAACTCATCCGACCACACAATCCCCTACAAGATGGAGAATAAAACTCCGGGCCTGTGGGCACAGCACCAATTGAGATTGACACCGTAACACCCGTCGACTGTCCGACACATTGAATAACTCATCTCACAAAATACTTCCGAAATTCCTACCCTTTCTAGAGCGCTTTGCAAATGACAGCGTAGGACAGGATGTAAAAAATCCATGGATAATATATATCTAGCCATGATTAATGATTTGGAAAATAATAATGGCTAAAAATGGATAATATGGTAAATACATTATGTGTACTTCATACATCGTGGATAATTATACACCTTTTTAGTGATAATAGTACCTTAAATAACATAGCCAATTGAGATATTGTATACCTTTAAGAAAATGTCCATAAACGCATACGGATGTTTTATGCATATCTTCATTAAGTAACAGTTACAGTACCTTCGTGGCTGCCAGTTTTGAAAATTTTTACTTTATTTCTGGATGACAGCGACACAGTAAGATTCATGTGATTGAGCTACATCGATTCATCAGAAAAGTTGTCGTAATTTTCATTTTTATTCAAACGTTTTGACAAACATACAACTAAAATCTCATCGGAAGAAAGTTATTAACGGACTGGCTTTAATTAAGTCATATATATTAGTTATTAGACCATTTGTGTAGGATCTCCAGTTGTTTAAAGCAGACGATAAGAGATACTATAACTTGAAGTCTGTGAACGCTGTCTGGCGCTGATATAATTCGAAGCGACAGTATGCGTATGCAGTTAACTAGGAGAAAGATGCATGTAATTATTAGGTTGACAAGAGAAAATGGATTTACTATTGTAATAATAATGCATCACAAAGTTCATATTATTTCATCCGTACCGTAAACGGTAAATCCATGAATTGTTTTAGATAAGCGCTGCATGAATAGAGGTTGTTAGTGAAATGGCATTATGTACATGTATGCATATACGATGTTATGTATTTGAGCGCGTTAAACATCAGCTTATTTAGGCCATTAAAATCCACCTTTAGTATATTGTCCCAAATTATCCATTTAACACAACGCTAAATGCGGGTGGATTTTATCACGTGTAAAATCCGGATAATAAATGGAATCGCACTGCTATATCCATTATTATGCCACTTACATCTCTGGTAGGGAACCTGTGTAAGGCAGGGCTGCCTCGTTTCAAGAAAGCCTCATGAAATTTCTCTGACGGAAGGGTAATTCTCGATCCGAGCCAGCTGTGCAGGGCTGCATCTGTCGATGGCCCCTTAAATAGGCAATATTCCCATTCCCCGGAGGCCTGGCACCATTTTGGCATCTTAATCTCCAGTCAACAATCGTCTCCCAAACTTCACCAAAAAGGAGTTAGGGAAATTGGTCTCGCAAGAGAAGCTAGTTGATAGCTGGCTTTTCTGGCTAGGAATAAATACGACACGAGCACGTCTCCAACACTGCTGGAGTGTACCCGAGAAATGAACATGCTCTGAAGATTTGCACGAGCTGATTTAATCAGCTTTTCGCTCTGTACCTCAAGAAGTGCTGGGAAAATTTTCATCAGTACCAGAAGCTTAATTGGCTAAAGTGGCTATAGCTGCTGTGACTTTGTGGGCGTTACGGTGTTATGCCGAAATCTCGCATAGGTATCGGATATGGAGACCATGGTCTCCTCCGTAGCTTCTTGAAGTGATGCTAATAGATGCTCAGGTCTCTGTGATATCTGCTGTGGTCCCCTGAAGCACTACAAGGGACCTACTTTACACTAGTACTGGGCGAAGAATCTTGTAAAGTCTGTGCTGGCGTCTGGCATCGACTCGAACTTCACTACACCATTTCCACAGAACTTTTATCTTTGGGCAGTGCTCTTGTATAAGAGTCTGGACAGCCTGAATCCTACAGTGTCCTTCGACACGAGGTTCTTCCATCGATCGTTTCCAGACGTTTGACTGTTTTTGTAGTTTTGTCAACTCAGCATCCAATTGGGGTTGGACGAGTGTCCGGTTTGCATTCTGGTCAACGGACAGCTAGATGATAACTCGATAGCAATAGCATCGGTTAAATTCCTCAACCTAAGCTCAACTCCTGTATGCTGTTAATGTTATTATTGGTAATGATGCCAGAACTGCTTCAGTTTGTCAGCTCGAATTCGAGAGAAGTTTGTTCGTCTTCTATTCGCTATATGATATTGCTTTCGCTTGTCCTGCTAGTGTGAATGGTGATCATTCGTGGTCCGAGAAGGCGTATTCATCCTCTCACGTCCAATCACGAATGTTGTTTTATCATTACCAGAGGTATTAGATGATGTCCAGTTACCGCTCTTGCCTGGCCGAGTTAACGAATGTTGGGGATGTGCCTTGATTCATTAGTTTGATGTGATTTGATCGAATTCGATGTGAGTTTGCGTCTGCACCGATGACGCAATTCTAATGCATGTTTACCTCACAGATTCCACAGCTTCTTAGGGTTGCCGATGGATGTACCTGATTCGTCCTTAGATTTACATAAAGACAGGGTGTTTAAGTAAAATATGCCTTTTACATTTTTCCTACATTGTATAGCATGCTAACAAGCATGCAAATTTACACGAATCAATGTTCCAGATTCTTTAAATCTATGGGCTCTCATAGTTTAAAGTGGAAATTTTATAAAATGTGGTGTGATCCGCCCTGAAGTGCAAAAATTTAGATGTGGTAAAAGTCGGTTATTTATATGTGGTCTGCTGAGTTTATAGTGGGTCCATTAAATGAATGCCTTTCAGAATATGATGGCAATCAGGAAAAATAATCCGAATAATGTGCTCAAAACGAGTGGGAACCGATGTTTTCGTCCTCAAACGGTATCAGTATTTGCACACAATTTGCGCCACTTTTGTTAAATTTTTTGAACCGATTTCAAAAACCCATTATGACTTAAAGCCTTAATTTAATTTGTTTCAAAGCGTTTTCAATATCTCTAACTCATAATAATTGGCGCATGAGAAATGCTGATAAAAGTCAAGTGTCGTATTTCCAATTACTTGAAATGATGAGTATTCTGCTTTTAAGATGATAACTAATCGCAACAAATAAAATAATTTTATTGATTGTAAAGTTGGTGATATAAACTTGGATGAGAAGATGGTTCATAAGTATTTCATTAGAAACAAAAGCAGAAACGGCATACATTTGTGGATTATTTTTGCAAATATGGCAAACCTAAAAAATAATTTTCCTTTTTTACTTTTTGCTATATTGCTATTTCAAAGAGCTTCCCAACTAACATCCGACTTGATATTTCCACATCTTACCTGGTTGAATGGTTTGAGCAACTGCTTTAATTTCCTTTATACCCCAGAAGGTGTGATCTATGTTCCTCCTACCCCTGAAGGTGCTTCTGATGTTCCAATTACTTTATATTCCGAAATCTTCAGTGATTTTGGCTTGGAGTTCACACATCGCTGGACAAATTGTCTAACGTTATCCCTCATTACCAACTTTGAAAACAACACTGAAGAAACATTCGCCATATTATATAAAGGCCTCGGATTTCTAGCCGCTAGCCAGTGTGCCTCCTTTGGTCATTTTTGTGGAATTACAGTTCAAGTTGAAAACCATACCGAAAACTCTTTGCAAACATTTAGTAAAAAACCGATCGCAATGTACTCCCTACTAGTATTCTATATTCTTCCAGAGATTAACGGATATCAAAAGAAGTTATTTAGGAAGGATACATTTTTTGTGTTCACTTACGAAAGTCCGTTTCTTCAAACTCCGTACCAAATCACATTTCCAGTATCTTTACAAAATACTGGTTACTTGAAAAATGTTTCTTTCATTAAAAGAAACTGCTCTAAAATTATATTGATGTGTAAATTTTGCCACTGGACAGACAGGTCTAGAATATCATATGCTGAATACAATTGCAGTGAGGTTAAAGAACTTGCTAACAATTCCAATTTTTCTTCCGTGTACTCAACCATTTATCTTGACGTAACTAGGGATGGGGCGAATTTTTCATATTTTAAAACATGGACCATGACTGGGCCTTCTATACACACAAAAGACAAAACAGTTCGGGCTATATTAAAAGCCCGAAATTTTACACAAATTTTGAAGTTAAAGCCAACAATTGATGAAATAATTTTAGCTCTTCTTATCGAAAAAACACGACTGCCTAACGAACCATGGCATGTATATAGACCTCCGGCATTTGGGGCAATTGAAAACTTGATAAATAGTTTTGCCATTGTTGAGATGGAGTCAACATTCTATAATTTTCTTACTTGTGCTGGTAAACCTGTGCTAAAGCCTTGGATTGTTTATTTGGAGCCATTTAGTATGTCAGTTTGGCTTTTATTACTTGGCACAATTATCATCACGTCTTTGTCAATTTATGTAACATTTAAATGTTTCTCTGAGGCCGTGTCTATGAGCTACACATTAATTAATTTGACATTAGTGGCTCTGCTCTTGAACACAATAGTTTACAGCAAAGAATTATATAATAATAAGCAGCTGCGACGGTGGTTTACTATTTGGTTGCTGACTTCTATTGTATTGAGTAACGCATATCGGGGCCATAGCTTTGCTAAGACAATTGCCCCAACTGAGTTTAGACGGGTTGAAAATTTTTATCAGCTTAAAAATTTTAAACTTTTCACTAAAAGCATTTGTAAAACAACTGACCGCTTTGACTTGACGTATTGTAGTTATTTGGCAAAAGACACGTTCAGCTGGTTTCTTTATAGAGTGACTGCTAAATCTGATTTTATACACATTATTATCGGATTCTTCGTGAACTCGCCATCCTAAAAAATGGT
>LJIJ01002915.1:0-22720 GCA_001718145.1 Orchesella cincta
GAGGAGAAAATAAATGCAATATTCTCATTTTCCTTACCACTTTTGGAGTTTGGGATTCTCTGCAAGCACGCTTTACCTCGGCAAAAGGCTATACACACATAACCCTTAAGCCTTCACACCAGGATGCATTTCCACTTACCATCATCAGCATCATAATTGTCTACCTCACAAGTAACGATGCCCTGTAATATTGTGGCAAAGACTGAAGGAGGATAAAAGTAACACAGTGCAGCCGAGTCAAGCAGCTTGAAAACTAGATTTTATTGTGAGGGCTTGTCTTCTCCTTGCTCTCTCCATCTCTTTCTCCCATCGTACTTGCTCATACAATGTTACTTTTGCTAGCTGCTACTGATTACTGATGCTGCTGTTATTGTCAGTTTTAGCTCTGAGGGGGAACTGATTGCTAATTCCGTAAATGCAATTTCATGAGGCAAAACTTTGTAAGCTTATACTAGATAATTTGATAGGGACGTCGGCAACAGCTGCTCTGTCAACTCAGGTGGTTATTAGAGGCAAATCAAGGACCATTTTTAACAACACACAAAAACGAATTTATGACCTATGCTTACAAACAAACACGGTGCTCTGCTGGTTGAGGCATGTGTCTAACAATATCCATTGTCAGTTGGGGGAAAGGGGCCTTTATGTATCACTTAATAGGTAGCCTACTAAAGACCATGCAAAGGGATGGGATTGGAATGAATAATGGTTGACTTCATTCCGTCGACAATTCTACGAATAATGCGCTTCAAAATTGCTATATATTCGAGTCATTTATGGAATACTTAACTGTAATAATTTCGAATCAATGCTTGCGTAAAATAAGTATACTGAACACTGCCCCAAACAAAGAGAGTAAAAACAGGCATTGTCTTTGGATGTAATGATGAAAAATTAGATTAAAGGTTTCTTCATTGCCATGGGTCTTGGACAACCTTACGTGCAGAGTGGCATTGTACTGCCCACACGAGAACACTTGGGCGTGAAACCGAATTTTAGGAGAACAGTTAATTTTTGGCGCCGTTGGCCCTAAATAATTAACCCGGTCAGAAATGAATAAAATAAAACACAAAAAAATATTGTTGTCTTAAATAACGTCGTAAGGAGAACAAAGAATATGTGTTCTCAATTAATGTGATTTCATGAGGAGAACAAAATGATTTGTGTTCTCTTATGTGATTTCATGGGAGAACAAAATAGGGTTCTCTTAAGTGATTTCACGAGGAGAACAAAATGGTGTTCTCTTAAGTGATTTCATGAGGAAAACAAAATGATTTGTGTTCTCTTATGTGATGTCATGAAGAGCAAAATATGTTGTGATTCTCGTATGCTAATCTAACGAGGAGAACAAAATAGTTTTGGTTCTCTTAAGTAATCCAACAAGGAAAAAAATGCGTGTTCTTTTAAGTGGTTTCATGAGGAGAACCAAATAATTTGTGTTTCTCTTTACGTTAACTGATGGGGTGAACAAACTAGCTGGTGATCTCTCAAGCTAATCTGTTAAGGATAACAAAAAATGTGTATTCTTTTAATCACCTAAGAAGGAGAACAAATCATTTTATTTAATTATCTTATAACAAGAACCAAACCGAGCATATGTTTTGGAAGTGTAACGAGCAAAAATGTTGATTACTTAGCTTCACATTTTATTTTAAATAATACTTTTCAACATTGATCTCATGAATCCATTATTCAATATTTTTCTTTCAACACAGTTAATTAGTACAAAAATGCCTTTAAACCTTCACAGGTCCTTTCCGCGTTGTCGTGGGAAGACGCTTCCAAGAAAAATGAACTTCACCTTCAACCTCTGGATTATCAGCACTCGGCTTCGTCGGGTGTTCCTCAATAACCACTGTTTGAGTTACATGAATTCAATAAACCCAAACATTTAAATTGGAGTTTTGTTGGCTTGCCATAAAACTACGGATAACCCATTCCTTGAACTCGTCAAATGCCTTCTTCCCATCATGAATCTCGTCAAATGCCGTTGTAGGTTTTTCCAGGTTGATTCAGATCACAAACTCCACATGCCGTTTTCTGCTGTGCATTCACAGGGTTTTCCTTTCGTTTTGCTTTTATGTTCATTTTTAAGTCAAAATTTAATGAGTAATTTTAGGCCAACCAATTTGGTAGTTATAATCAACCGGAAATTAAATAATTGGTAACACTTGTCTCTGAAATGATCGAAATAATCTAGTTAAGTATTCAATTCTACACAGGCTTATGTTTACTGTTACTGAAGAGCTAAACCAAGTCCCTTTCCGGCGTCCATATTATGCAAATCCGTAAAAAACCTTTGTGCATTCGTTTTTATATTAATATGCTGTTAAATTTACCATTTGAACTTTCAAAGCAGAAAAGAAGTTAAGACGCATATTTTCCATCTACACGGTCCTGAAACTTGCAAAAATGTAAGGAGAACACTTCGATGAAAACATAATATGCCACGAGAACACTTGTAAGGTTTAAGACCCATGTTTCATGCCATTAAGTGGGAGCTTGCCATGGCGGCGTATTTTTGTCCTAAGTTATCCTCAAGTCTATATTTGACACATATGTATAAATACATTCTAAAATTAATCAGCCAGCAATTTATTGGCTTCTGTTAAATACAACCGGGGTTCATATTATCAAAGATATGTCTTACTGCGACAATGTCAGAATTTAAAAAGAAACCGAATTGTAATTTCTTAATCATGGTGTAACTGCTTGTGGCCTTTGTCGTTAATGAATTCCCGAAGGTATGATGTTTACTTTTCGATGGACAATCTCCAAATCGATTTGGAGGCAGTTACACCATGATTAAGAAATTACAATTCGGTTCTTTTTAAATTCTGACATTGTCGCAGTAAGACATATCTTTGATAATATGAACCCGGTTGTATTTAACAGAAGCCAATAAATTGCTGGCTGATTAATTTTAGAATGTATTTATACATATGTGTCAAATATAGACTTGAGGATAACTTAGGACAAAAATACGCCGCCATGGCAAGCTTCCCACTTAATGGCAATGAACATGGGTCTTAAACCTTACAAGTGTTCTCGTGGCATATTATGTTTTCATCGAAGTGTTCTCCTTACATTTTTGCAAGTTTCAGGACCGTGTAGATGGAAAATATGCGTCTTAACTTCTTTTCTGCTTTTGAAAGTTCAAAATGGTAAATTTAACAGCATATTAATATAAAAACGAATGCACAAAGGTTTTTTACGGATTTGCATAAATGGACGCCGGAAGGGACTTGGTTTAGCTCTTCAGTAACAGTAAACATAAGCCTGTGTAGAATTGAATACTTAACTAGATTATTTCGATCATTTCAGAGACAAGTGTTACCAATTATTTAATTTCCGGTTGATTATAACTACCAAATTGGTTGGCCTAAAATTACTCATTAAATTTTGACTTAAAAATGAACATAAAAGCAAAACGAAAGGAAAACCCTGTGAATGCACAGCAGAAAACGGCATGTGGAGTTTGTGATTCTGAATCAACCTGGAAAAACCTACAACGGCATTTTGACGAGATTCATGATGGGAAGAAGGCATTTGAACGAGTTCAAGGGAACTGGGTTATCCGTAGTTTTATGGCAAGCCAACAAAAACTCCAATTTAAATGTTTGGGTTTATTGAATTCATGTAACTCAAACAGTGGTTATTGAGGGAACACCCGACGAAGCCGAGTGCTGATAATCCAGAGGTTGAAGGTGAAGTTCATTTTTCCTTGGAAGCGTCTTCCCACGACAACGCGGAGAAGGACCTGTGAAGGTTTAAAAGGCATTTTTGTACTAATTAACTGTGTTGAAAGAAAAATATTGAATAATGGATTCATGAGATCAATGTTGAAAAGTATTATTTAAAATAAAATGTTGAAGCTAAGTAATCAACATTTTTGCTCGTTACACTTCCAAAACATATGCTCGGTTTTGGTTCTTGTTATAAGATAATTAAATAAAATGATTTGTTCTCCTTCTTAGGTGATTTAAAAGAATACACATTTTTTGTTATCCTTAACAGATTACTTGAGAGATCACCAGCTAGTTTGTTCACCCCATCAGTTAACTAAAGAGAACACAAATTATTTGGTTCTCCTCATGAAACCACTTAAAAGAACACCATTTTTTTCTCCTTGTTGGATTACTTAAGAGAACCAAAACTATTTTGTTCTCCTCGTTAGATTACATACGAGAATCACAACTATTTTGCTCTCCTCATGACATCACATAAGAGAACACAAATCATTTTGTTTTCCTCATGAAATCACTTAAGAGAACACCATTTTGTTCTCCTCGTGGGATTACTTAAGAGAACCATAACTATTTTGTTCTCCTCATGAAATCACATAAGAGAACACAAATCATTTTGTTCTCCTCATGAAATCACATAAGAGAACACATATTCTTTTGTTCTCCTTACGACGTTATTTAAGACAACAATTATTTTTTTGTGGTTTTATTTTATTCATCTTGACCGGGTTAATTATTTAGGCGCCTAACGGCGCCAAAAATTAACTGTTCTCCTAAAATTCGGTTTCACGCCCAAGTGTTCTCGTGGCACTGCCACTCTGCCACGTAAGGTTTAAGACCCATGGCAATGAAGAAACCTTTAATTCTAATTTTTCATCATTAATCCAACAGACAATGCCTGTTTTTACTCTCTTTGTTGGGCAGTGTTAGTATACTTATTTTTACGCAAGCATTGATTCGAAATTATTACAGTTAAGTATTCCATAATGACTCGAATTATAGCAATTTGGAACGCATTATTACGTATAATTGTCGACCGAGAATGAAGTCAACCATTATCATTCCAATCCCATCCCTTTGCATGGTCTTAGTAGGCTACCTATTAAGTGATACATAAAGGCCCTTTCCCCCAACTGACAATGGATATTGTTACACATGCTCCAGACCAGCAGAGCACCGTGTTTGTTTGTAAGCATAGGTCATAAATTCGTTTTTGTGTGTTGTTAAAAATGGTCCTTGATTTGCCTCTAATAACCACCTGAGTTGACAGAGCAGCTGTTCCGACGTCCCTATCAAATTATCTAGGTATAAGCTTACAAAGTTTGCTCATGAAATTGCATTACGGGAATTAGCAATCAGTTCCCCTCAGAGCTAAAACTGACAATAACAGCAGCATCAGTAATCAGTAGCAGCTAGCAAAAGTAACATTGTATGAGCAAGTACGATGGGAGAAAGAGATGGAGAGAGCAAGGAGAAGACAAGCCCTCACAATAAAATCTAGTTTTCAAGCTGCTTGACTCGGCTGCACTGTGTTACTTTTATCCTCGGCTTCAGTCTTTGCCACAATATTACAGCATCGTTACTTGTGAGGTAGACAATTATGATGCTGATGATGGTAAGTGGAAATGCATCCTGGTGTGAAGGCTTAAAGGGTTATGTGTGTATAGCCTTTGGAGGTAAAGCGTTGCAGAGAATCCCAAACTCCAAAAGTGGTAAGGAAAATGAGAATATTGCATTTATTTTCTCCTCTATTTGATTCGCTGTTGTTCCGCCATATTCGGTGCCCCATGCTTGCCTAGTCGTGCCGAAATAAGTAGAATGGCCTCTGCTACTACAACAACGACTACAAGCCATCACCACAAGATAAAGAGACGGAAAGTCAAATCGTTTTTACGAAGTGTAATTTCATTTGCAAACAGGCTGCACAAGATGCAGGTACACCGTAAGTACGTTAGCTGGTTGGTTGTTGGAGGCTAAGAAACATGTCAGACTTAGTGCTTAATATGTGTTCGAACACTTTTCCTCGGGAAAAATCCTTTTCATCTTGTGCTTTTACTGCAACCATGCACAACACCAAGTCACCACCGCACACCATGTTGTTGGGGATGCCAAGAAAGTACCATCACCATCTCCTTAGCTTTTTCAATTTAAATTGGCAACGTATCAAAATACATGCTCGTTTCACTAAACGGAATATAATAAGTATGTGTGTGCATAAAAAACTGTTGGTTTGAGAACTCATTTTCATGACCACAAAACAGCACAATGCGATGCTGGCGTTTACGCTATTGTCAAAGAAACTCATGAGCTAATCGTAAGTGGTCCCATGCAAAATACTTCTCTCAAACCAGATAAATTTCCTTATACCGACTCTCAGTGCTTGTCTATATGCTCAATGAAGCTAATTCTACGTTTGACAAGCGGTATCTCTTTTCTTCACAAGGATTTGCTTTTTGGGTGGTTTTTGCTCCAAGGTGATAAAATGATGAGCACATGCATATTCATATCATAACAGACATAACATTAAATACTTGTAGTGCAAAGAGGCAAACATGGAAGTTCATTTATTCATCATTGTTACAGCCAGTTTTTCCCCTTTCTTCATGAGATTGACAATCTTGATAGTTGGCTAATTGGCAAGTGCAATACTAGTCCTACAGGTCTTTGGCATGATTCCACAAATTTGCAAAATACCTACGATGTTTGCTCACAGTTAACAGGATTCATCATCTGCATACTATTTTCTTTGATTATGGGATTAAGGTTTGGACAAACAAAACTACCTTTTCAAGAGAGTTAGCACTGTAACAGGCCTTTTAATCACGTAGTCATTTGTTGGGTGATAATAATCAAGTTAAAGAATTACAAACCACTCATAAACGTTCATTCATTCTGAAAAGGGATAAATAGTACGTACCTACTCCCATATGCGTTTGCTAAACGAGAAGGATGTTTGCAGGAAACGAGTTTAGCTACATACATAGTTTCCGAACAGTCGGAAATATCAACATTTAATTATGGAGATACAAACATCCTTCATTAATTCAGGCGGCAGAGAAAGAGTACCGATATTCCTGCCTTGAAGGCCGAAAGCGGGCATGAAATAACTGAAAATCCATTATCATTTTCCGACATCAACATATTATTGTGAGATTCCGATACACTATATTATGTTAACTTGTGCTGAACACCATTTTTATTGTTAAATGACGTGCGTATGATGTAATTTACATATTTCTTTTACCACCCGCCATTATATTAATGGTATCGCTCGATTGAAGCTAAATTAAGTGATAAAGCTTAAAATCCGATACTTTGGGCTTCCCTCTCTCACTCACCTTCTGCAAGAAATGGGTACCAGTGGGAACTGAACTGGTTGGGCACACTACACGCACACAGACGTCATCTAAAATGTTAAGATTACAAAAGAAACTGCCGGAAAAAAGTGGAAGAGGGAAAAATTGCAGAATTTGTATGAATAAGCAATAAAATAGTATGGCCACAATTCCTGTAAATAAAATGAAAATCTACTATTTTATTTCCCTTGAGCGTCTTGGTTCGTTCGGGTACCATGCACGGCGTCAAGTCAATACAGATACACCACAGCAGAGCAGAGTTACGCACATCAATACATACACATAACATAACATCAATCTATTATGCATGTATTTACAAGAATGGAGAGGAGAAGAGAGAGGAAGCTGACTTTTTTAAAGAAAAGAATCAGAGCTATTCACTGCGACATGAAATAAACGACCAAGTCATTTCCCCTTCTTCCATAAAAATTGTTCTTTATATGCTAGTCCCGAAGGACTATCTTGGGGAGAAGAAAAGAGGAGAAAATTTTTTCACCCTTCCTTTCACACTTCCGCGACGAGTGTAGATTACTCTACTCAGCTCACTCAGCCAAGCCAGCAGAAGCACACTTCCATGGAAATGCTTATAAATATACTTTTAAAAGTTTTGCCCTGCCATTTTCCAATGAAGCAATAAACTATATACATGGAGAGGGCCATATAGATATAAACCAGATAATACCAAACTAAATAGACTTTATATAAACTACTTCCTCCTTCATGGAATACCAATTCTTGCTCATTTCATGACGCAGAGTAATCCTGAAAATATACCTATCAGCAAATCCTATTAGCTCAGAAATGCAGTTGAAGCACACCAAAGGAAATGGAAACACAAAATAGAAACACTGGAGAGAAATGCTAGCTTTTGCCAAAAACTTCATAATTACTCATTTTGACCAAATCATCAAGCACTGAAAATATATTATGTGCATATAAAAACGTGCCTAATATTAGGTGCTGTGTCTTCTGTATTTTCCATTCCTGAAAAATATGCAGTACTTGGGTTGTGGTCTAGTCTGGGGAAAATCAGCTAATAGCTCTATAAGCATTATCCATCATCATCGGGAATCGTTTCTGTGAGCAAACTTAAAACTGAAGTTGCATTTTATTTCATGTCATCTCATCATCGACAATCAGTTTATCCACTTACGTTTCCCCAATTCCTACAGGATCAATCTAGTTAGAATTTCGAAATATGCTTTAAAAAAAATGAATCCGAGTTCACGAGAAACGCTCATGAAATATTAAAGCATATGGATTTGGAACTTTATTGCTTTCTAGATTGACAGATGGATAGATGGATGGATAGATATGGTTATGGTGAACTAAAATTCACAACACCTAGGAAAGGTTTCAACATGTTAGTAGTGGCCGAGTAACATGTCTGTTGTTAAGTTACCACTTATAGAAATAAAAAAAGTAAAGCATGTGATATGAGAGTGTGAGCATTCGTTCATACATTTCGAGTAAATACATAAGCTAATGAAAACAGCAGTTACATATTATTACTCGGAACGAACCATTCACTTAAGTTCAAGTAGAGATGGTTGGTAAACCATTGCATTTAGTAACTCACTTGCTGGTTTACTTACTTCTACTCACATGCTCTCTTTACTTTTAGCTTTATTGGAATGAAAAGCAACAGTGAAGAACTCATCTCATCATCCTAGCAACTCAGCTCTAAGTTATAAGCTTTTGTGGGAATATGCAGCCCCAACAGAATGGAATGAAATAGATGGTTGGTGAGAAAGCAACAAAATAAGGGGAAAACATAACGTCGAGAACAGTCACTCATACTCACGAAGAGTAAAAACAAGGGCTCATCAAATTCAGCTTTGCTGCTGTGGTGTATATTCACGAGTTGAGAACGGTTTGGGAATGAAAACATTCGTATTTTACTATCTGCATAAAATTCCTGTAATTATGAATGCATTAAAACTCCAATGAAATGGTTCGAGGTGGTCAAATATTGCGTCCAACATTGAGGCTTACACCTCACCCCCAAACAGGATTCTGGAATCAGCGTGAATAAATGAACGACCCTTTTCATCCCTATAGGAATATGGATACGTTGTTTTGCTGGTGTAACTTTTCTAAATTCAGAATGCAATGCCAGAAGGACAGTGCTGAAAAGCTGTGAGGAACTAAAGAAAAACCTCATCCCCTCAATTCACGAGAAGCTCATAGATATACCCTGCTTTACACCATCTTTTTTGGAAGCTTTATCTTATTCTTCTAAAGCCTTTTACTTGTAGCATTACTACTTTGACGATAAAGGGAAGAGGAGCGGATTCATCCATTCCCTTTTCGACAGTGGTTGTTTTAGCCTTACATTGTTAGAGACCAGCTTGCCCCTTCTTCAGTACATTTGCCGTAGATGCATGGTTGTTTACTATATAGTTATACCCCGACGAGCAACCACTTTTTGAATGCTTCCCGTTCCATTACACAATGTCTGAAGTAGAAGAGAAAGAAAGGAAGAGAAGAGCCTCCCTACACTTTACATGCTTTTATAAAACCTGGTCAAACTCCAGGAGTCAGTAAAGGAGTAGAGAGCAAGCTAACAATGGTGGTGGTAACTACAGCAGAGCCTGGGTCGTCGGCAACTAAAGGAGAGTGTGTGTTCGAAAACTGAAGCAAATCCAGGCAGTCCACAGAACTGAAGGGAGGCGAATGCGAGAGAGAGAATTGCTCCAGCAAGATTTTTCAATGGTCTCATGGAAATGTATTCTTTTTTGAGAGTTGATCCAGCGACAACTCACACCGTACTGAAATGAAAAACTGAAGTACAGCATTTCTTTAATGATTGTGTATTGCTTCTCGCATATACAGTGTTATTTGCTTCACACCAGCACCAACAGCAATAGCTTGATAGTCAAGCTGCCCCAAACAGAATTCATGCTTGTTACAACAGCAAAGCAACCAACAACTCCTGCTTGTATAATCCGTACAGAGCGTAAAGTGGTATCAAGCACGAGCTTTTAGACAGCGCTCATTGAGTCTAGTCAACTCAGTTCCCTTCCAGACTTGGCATTACCAAGACCGCTACGCTACTCCGCGTCAATCTCGTTTCTCCCATGAAGACAAATTTTAATTCTCCTAATATAACTTTGAGATTGACAAAGTTGGACTTGACTCGGTTTCCAGAGTTTGTTTAGTTTTATTACACGACTACTTGGTGGATATTGATTCAACTGCTGAGTAAAATGTAGCAAGTTAAACAATAAATTAGTATTAAAGTTGAAAAGCAATTTAATATTGGGATTCTTACTGATAACGCAACCTTTTTCATTTCGTCCTGTTGTTTTATATATATCTGTATTTTCTTGTGTGTGTTTCTGTGTGTGAGTACGATGCTTTTGCATGGTGTTCGTACAAGCTGAAATAAGTTATTGCAAGAAAATGTGTTTTTGTGCTAAATGTATTATTTACAATTTGTATATTTGTGCCGCATGATAAATCGGATTGAGACTGTAATTGGCCCTGGCATTTGAAATTTTGAAATAAAATCAATGTTTCTTATTCATGAAAAGTAAAATACTTAGGTGGCCGGTGAAAAGTTTCATATTCTAACTGAGTTGAAAAAGTTGTAGCTAAAATTAATTATTATACTTGCAACAACACTTAAGGACACGAGTGTTACCAAAAAATTGGACAAAAATAATGTATAGACGAATCTATTGAAATACAAAATTCTTGGATCCTTCATTTAAACCGAGGAGTTTTACACACTTCCAAACAACGAGGTGGGTGACTGAAAGACAGAAAAGAAATCTTTCAGATTTCTGTGTGACAAAGTTTGCTTTAAAAATTCATGGCTTTTGCAACTTCATAGTACTCCGGATTTTGAATGTTACCTCTGTGTATAAACTTCACAAAGAGGAGAGGGAAGTGAACAAAATTTGATTGCGAGAATTGAATGGAGTGAAAGAATAAGTTTATGTTCTCAAATAAAAACAGAGTTACTTCACCCTTTCTCGTGTGTATGCTCGTTGTTCCAAAATATAAAGATTGTGTTTGGAATGCTGACCTATTGTTTTCCATGCACATAAAATTCATACATCTCACATGTGTAATGGACTGTGGAAGCTGAAACATACCACAAAAAGACCACCAAAGAGAGATCGGCTCCTCAAGGAATATCATACATTCTAAACTTACTTCCTGGTACATGGATTCCAGCTCGCTGGTACACTTACCACAAACCAAAGAACATTGCATTCAGAGTGTCTAAGTGATGTTTGTTATGATTTGAACGCTTTTCACAAAGAGTTCGTATAAACATAATCATATTTGTTGCGTACGGAACACACGTAGCAAGTTTCGTTTTAAATTCTCTAGACACATTGTGGTGTGGTCGAAAACCTATGTGTATTGTTTGCAAATTACACATTTTGCAACGAATTACAAATTGCACTGTCAATTTTATTAAGCTAAAGAATATTTTCCCGGAGTGGTACACATTGAGTGAATTATATGCTCACGGTCAACAATGAATCATGTTTTATGTACTGTAACGTAAAGTCGTTAGACTGAGTGTTGTATATCAATATTTTTCGGATTATCTTCCCATTTCTAACTTTAAAACGAGTGCACGTGATTAATTAGTCAGGTCATTTGACATAAATTGTGTCCAGTTATATTCAAAAATTCACGTACTTGCGTAAACTTGACACAACTGTTAAACAAATCTCTTTTAAACAAATTAAGTTAGCATTCGTAATTAAGTTTTCAGGAATTCCAGAAGAGAAGTTGAAAAGTTTCAAGTTTAAGAAGAAATTAATCTCCTTTTCGATAGAATTGTGAAGAAAAGAATAGGAATACTATAGTGACAGGACTCTGAATTGTATTTTGAATATTACACAGTATAAAAAACTACATAACGTGTTTCCTTTAGTTTCGAGTGCAGCTATTTGTTTTTATGGTTAAAGTGATTAGGTGTATCCTTACCGTTTACAAGGTTTTACTAGTGCCAACCTTTTTCAAATATTCTGAAGTTCCTCTTGTCTATTGTTTCGTATCACGAACAGTCGTCTTCGTTTCAAGTTATACCTAAGTACAACAAAATATTTCTTGAAGGCTGAAATATTTATTTATTAGAGATATCGGTACAGTGTCAAATAAACAAAATATTCCTATTGGACATTAGTTGGACCCGGATTATGACGGTAAGAAAATTTTACCCAGATTAAACTATTGACATATGAAAATAAATACACACCAACACAACACACACTTTAAAGTTTTAAAACATACAGTTTTGTGGTATCCAAACTTGCAAAAAATTAAAACTCCGAAATGAAATCATGTTAACTGAAATGACATGGCGTTTTCCTTTCTATTACAATCATGTTCGGGTTTCTTCAAGTCTACCAGGTTGAATGTTAGACCTTGCATTTTATGTAATTTTGTGCACTCGCCTCCAAAAAATGAGATTTTTCATGCATTTCAGTAATGAAATTTCTTTGGTTGCATGAATCAATTTATCATGCTAGTGGTAAGACCATCTACTGAATTATGCACGGGATTGCACAGAGCTTGAACCGAATCCGTTCATATGCGTGCTATAAAGTTTCATACAGTGTTACCTATTTCCACTTAATGAAATAACTGGCATGAATTAGAGTTTGCAAAAGTTGTTTTTACTTCTTTCAAAAATTGAGGAAATAAATTTTTAGTGGCCACGAATAAGTATTACTCACTTCCAGGATATTCCCTCATTTTACTTATTTTGTAACACGAGGGCTAAATTTCATGCAAACAGCTAAAAACAGAAACAAATGTAATGTATAGACATGCATGCATACTTATAATAGCGTTTTTATCAAATGAGCTAAAATTACATGAAGTGGAGAGAGAGAGCTCCATTTACTTATATCCTTTTTGAACACCGCTCCTTAACAAAATACAAATCATGCTTCAACTTTCATGTTATTACACATTTAGTTTAGTAAATACGTGGGTAGAAACTAGTAAATTTGCTGGTTGTGGAAAAACTTTCAATTTAGTTTGAACTGCTTTCAGGAGAAAGAAACACTAGAAATATTAGTTGTAGAATTAATAAAAGCCAAGTTAGTTGGCCAGCAGAACAAGCAAAGCAACCAAAATCCTGTGGAAGTCTTCCTTCTCCTCGTCTTCTTTTACGAGTCCTTCTCCTCGTTTTTTCACGTCATTATGGGTTTTCTAGGGGTATAAAAGTTTCTAAATTAGATTTCGATTAGACAGTTAATTGAAGTCAGTAGATTTGGACGAACGGATGAAGCAAACCAACTTTATACCCAGCTAAAGTTGAAACATACGACGTTCAGCCTACTGAGGTAACCGTGGTGAATACTTCAATTACCTTGTTTTCTTCTGACCCTCTCTCTAACTTGCCTTATTTTAAGGCATTGACACGTAGGCGGAGCAGTAAATATATGTTTACCTATTATTGCGCTTTGTTGTGTGACACTCATATTTTTGTATGTACATTCCTTTTCCAGGACATCATCAGATTTATTAGGTTTAATCATGGCCTTTTCAATTCTGTAGACTTTCTAGCAAACTTACGAAACATAGAGTTCGACCTTGTTAAGTTACATTCGTTACTAGGTCTTCTGTAAACGTTTAGTTGAGCTACATACGAGTCTCGAAAATAAATTAGCGAGTAAACCGTCTTACGCAATACGAAACATTATTATATGAAGCCCCTATAACCCCGTTATCATGTACAAAACTTTGCCAAACTTCTGCATAATACACAACCAATGTAGACGCTTGACAACAAAAAATACCAATTACTTACTCTGATTCCGTTAAATGTATGTAGTTTTTTTAGTTGAACATTTAACTTTGTGTTAATAATAAATACAGAAAAAACGTTTATACTAAAGGATTGGGATCACTAACTTTCTACTGGAAAAGGTTGCGAAACACTCTCAAATGCCACGGCTTTCCATATATGGTAGAGAATTGTATCAGTAGGGTTGCAAAACTAGAGTAGAGAACGTAATAATCATATTAAATGAAATCGAAATGTCACTACAGCTGCTTAAAGAAGGGGAACGTAGCTAGTTTCCTAAATTATTTCTATAAAACGCTAAGCCATAGAATTACACACAGTTGTATGCCTATACACATACTGTGTTATGTATAAATATGTGATCTGTTGATTTTGTCTACTCAACGTAACATAATATGATGGAAGCAATGTAACAGTTTTTACTGGAATGGAATGACGTTAATTAGAATTACTAGCAATGTCTGACATGAAAACCAATATATAGTACGACCTAGTGAGTGGGTGAGTGTCACTTACAGTAGGAGAATGTTAAGTGTTCATTTCCCGTGTCTCCTTTGATTGCACTTAAATTCGCAAATGGAAGTTTGGCGTAACACTTACTAAAGTGTGGAGTAATGGTCAAATGTGATCATTTGATGGAAGAGAGACTTTGCACTAGGATTCGATGATGTGATCAAATCTGATGTCGTGGCGTATGGATGGAAGTAATGTAGGAGAGATATAAGAGAGGAATAGAAAGAGAAAATTTATAGGCATCATACGATATATGTATACGGGGATGTGATGCAGTGCAATAGCTACAAGAGAGTAGTGGAATGATTTGCTCAAGTGAAATAAATGCATCGTTTGGATAAATTGGTTCCTTTTCGTCAAGAAGACGCACTCCTACATAAAGGCCGATCAGCAACGAAAATTTCTCTGAATTGCACTTCTTCATACTACATATAATTTTCTATTCACTTACTCTAAAACGAGCGGATACATAGCAGAGCCTCTTCGAATGAGTAGTATAAACATGGAGGCTAGAAACCTATACAAATGCAGCATGAAAAGTTTGCAATTGCAAATAAACGTTAGGGCCTTATTGGAAATACCGTAAAGTATGAGTATGTTGGGAAGAAGTAACAGTGTAGTGTAGGCATTGAGAGAATGACCACGTGAAATAAATGCGTTTGCTACTAGTCCGTTTTGGTTTGAAACGGTTGCACAGCTTACACATTCTACTATACATATTGCTTCCTGGATGGAGTCTAATGATATCACCGAAAGTTCTCAAGCGTATGGAACTAAAGAGTATAGCAAAATAATGTTGGATTTAGAGGGCTCGCAAGCGAAGCTCATTCAATAGCAACGTGATGTGCTGGTGTTCAAGAAAATACCCTAAACGAAAATCAAACTATATTGAATCAAATGAAACGAACAGGAAGTAAGTGGAAAGAATTTTCCTTGACTTTCCCAGTTGACTCCATTTACTCACCACTACTCACTCTTACTCTTCTCCGCTAAACCCACACTGCAGTACCAGTTTAGTTTATCTTGGAATACAAACTACAGTTTTGTGAAATATGTGTCTGTCTAGGCTTAAGTGTAGTATTGGTTCATTTCATGGCAAACTACATGCTACTCTGCTTCCCTTATTCTCTGAGAATGAAACTGACAAGAGTGGGAGCGATTCACTAGTTTTGCTGACTGGGTTTCAGCCTTTTATATCTACGAATGCATGTCAAATTCATGATCCCCCTCAGATGTTCACACTTGGTAAAAATTGTCTCAAGTAAATAGTAAGCATTCTTATAACACAACGCACAACATTATTATCAGTCGCTCATTCAGTTTTTCCTGTTTCATACAAGCGTTCCCTGCTTCCAAAGCTATAAGATGGTGTGACAAGAGCTGGAGTCGATGTGTAGGGTCCCTCTTTACATTTAATCAGAGTGTCGCTCAAGTGTTCGTCACACTTATGGGTCTTTAATGCAACTGATTTTGTTAAACAACCAACCCTCTGAATTTTTTGCGTTGCATTAACATTGCCACGTCTTCCATTCCATCCATTTCAACTCAACCGACTTTTCCAATTCGATCAAGTAGCAGAGTGAGCAACTATGCATTTTATGGTGTAGTAGAGGTGTGGTATGTATTCACCCAGCAAGACATTATTATTCACAAGTTGAGAAGGGTGTCTTTTTTCTGTCCTGGACATTGTGTGCTCTGCTGTTTGTGGAAGGAGCATAAATATATTGATGACTAAGACGAACTATCATCGGATTGCTAGTAACTATAATCTAAATTCCTCGTCTCTTCCTACTTTAGCACTTAATTTCCAAATCAGAAATCTGTCAGGAGCTATCAGGGATGAAGGTTTTTTGACAGTGTGGAAATTCATGGGAGGTTGTAAAGGTTATGTTATATATATGATGTGCTCTATTTTGTTGCATTTTTGTGCATCAAAGAAAAAATGTATTATGTTATGTTATGTGTGCATAAGGAGTAGCAAGAAACTTCGTTGTTAGTCTATCAATACAAGTACCAGTGGAAAGAAAGTAAGCCCCTATGGGGTCAATTTTTCTGACGAAGCATCACTTTATCTTCATGAAGGGTCGGAACAGAACAGTTTTCTACTCCCAGCTCCAGCAATGGGATGTAGCTACTTCACAAGTATCATATTCTTAAGTCGTGTTTCGTGTTACAAATGGTATTATCTAGCTCTCTGCCTTGTCTAGATTGCATAACCATCATTTCATGCGAACGAAAAAACCATCTGCAATCATATACATAATACATATACATAATGTGAGGTTCAAAACTACACGGGCTAGATTATGAAACTCATGACGACTCCTTTGCATGTACCCTCAAGGCACATGCTCCAAGGGATGCGAGTTGAACGATGAGATATGAAAACCTGGACGTGAACGTGAACATTCAAGGCATTATGTTCATTCTTCTCATTTTTTCTAACAGGTTGGATTGGAGGCTCTAAAATCTTTCCATTCAGTCAGTCACTCATTTTAAGGTACCTCATACATGGATGTAATGTACCTGCATTTCATGCTTCTATGAAAGGGAGGCAGGCATCCAACCTCAAATTGAACATGCTTACTTATAACATTCAATGTCCGTCCATTTTTGCTCCGTATCTATTCATCCTCCTTAATATCCTTTCGGATCTCGATTGATGAACATACATTATATATTGCCTGGTCACAAGGGAGCACTCTAAAACAGAAGTTTAAAAATTACACCTAAACATACCTTCCACCCCCTCGAAAACTGTATTAATGTGACTCACAGTTTCAAGTGGAGTTTGCAACTTATTCTCCATCTACATCCACTAATGCACTTGCAACTTTTGTAAACAGTATAATGTAATACGATCAGTACACTTTTGAGAAATTAAATAAAAACCTCATTTCTGTATTTTGTTACATTAGATGAGTTGCAATCTAAAGTCCAAAGGTTTTAAAAGAAATAATAGTAAAAAGTACCCCAAACGAATTGAATCTTCCAGCTTAGCTTATCGGTATTGCAACCAACTACTATCCAAAAAGTGTATGAGATGGATGTGAATAACTTGAGGATTTTTAACGTTCCTCAAAATGCTTTTTCTCCATAACTGACGCGATAATATGATGTGTTATCGGGTGTGTTTTAAATATTGAATATTAAAAGGAGTCTTCTGGTGAGGAACATGGAAAAACCACTTTACGTACTTATGCCGAGGTTTTATGAGTATTGAGAAAAGAATGTAGTTGAGCCACTCCCATGAGTTTCCATATATCTGCATGTCTATTTAAAATGTCACTGCAATGCAACTCAAAAAATATTTTAGTACATGGCGGGGTTTCTCAAACTCTCATTTTTTGATTGATATTTTCTAAAGGATTTGTGGCTTTCGAACCGGATTTTAAAATTTTATAAATCTAATATCCAACTTCCTACCTATCTGATTGCGCGAAGCAATTTTTCTCTAGTACATAAATTAGCCTATTTGCAACGCAATTCCTTCATGTAATTCGTTTAGAAACCACATGTATGAAATAGTAAAAGAAATTGATTTTTGTGTGTTTGCATTTAATACAATGCTTTTGTTCGATAGAAAGGGATGTCCAATAGCTGATAAATAATTGTCATATTACCGTAAAACCTGAGTGAGTGTACATTTAGAGAGCGTCGATGATGGTGGAGCTGAATTTTTTATCCTGTTTGATTTTCATTTATATTATTATTCAAATTTCATTTTCACGCAGGAAGGTTGTATACCAAAAGATTTGGATATTAATGATAGGTGTGAACAACTGAATTTTGATGGCAGAGTTTCCTTTATATTCCATCTATGAGCATGACAGGGTTGGAGAAGTTTTCAGTTTTTTAGTTTCATTTCTAATGAACCAACTACAGATTTTCTTTAAATAAACGTCTTTCATAAAATAGCACACTACAAAAACGTCCAACAGCATGACATGCTGTGCCACAAATTTGTTGGAAGTTGTACACCAAAAAACGTATTGCGTAATGTTTGCCTCAATATTAAAAGTGGGGAATGGGTGTTACATAGGTGTGTTGACTTTAGTTGCTGCATGCATAATAATAAAAAGAGGACGTATACTTTTCATTCCATCGATTGTGTTTTAACGGCATAGACTCATGATACGAAAGAAAATGGCCTGAACCCATTTAATTCCATCTATTTTATCCGTATCATAATAGCAATATGATTAGCAGAGTCGGAGGAATGTATTCTTTGTGGGACTGAATTTCCCATTAAGATTCTAGAATATTAGCAAACTCCATCAGCCATGCTCTGCGCTATCTTCATAAATCTTTGACACTTCTCTCGTTCATTTCTGCATTCAGTCAACTAGGGTGTTGTCGATGGAAGCTCACAAGTGCATTTAGGTTATGCGACAAAAATAAACACGCGTGTGTTTGTGTGAACCCTTTTTTAAGTTAGGGATTTGTATATTGCCGTCTGATGTGCAAAAAATACAAGGAATCAAAAAATGGAATACGTGTAATTGCTCTTACCCCGGTTATGACTGCAAAAAATGGGAGGTAAAAACGTCGGCAACTACAAGAGTGAAAGGTAAACATAATAAAACTATGAGATAATGTTTGGCACAAACATATTTGCAATTGCGTCATGCCAAATATCCATTTAGTGAAAGTTACTGTGCAAATTACACTCACAAAAACAAGGTGTAGCAAACAAACGTTCGCAGGGTTGATCTGGGTTGTATGATCTCATAAAATAGTCGGTGTTTGAATGAATGTAAAAGGTGGATTTCTGTAATTCAGTGCAGACCTGCTGACTGAGGAATCATTAAGATACTGAATGTTGAATCACTATCGGAAATGGGAAACTCGCGAAAAAGGGACAAGGTGTATAAATATAAATGTGAGTTGCTGCGGTTGTACGCCGATGGAATGTCACAAATCGGAATGATTATGTGGAAATGGAAACAATATTAATAATGTAAATATTTTGCGAATATGAACAAATATACGTGTGTAGACGTTTATTCCGTCAGCATTTCTTATTCTTTAGATACCGTTGAAATGAATGAGCAACTGTTTATCTTTGACCGAATTTTGACGCTGAAGGTAAATTTCGCCGTGACTGACTTGGCAAACTCAAACTACTTATTGTCGGTTCTGCGTAATTGTCAATTGTATCATCGTCTATGAAATTTAATCCTGATGGAAAGGCAAACGTTGGATTGGAAAATGGTACCAAATCCAGAAAAACATATTGATTGTATTTATAATATTGATTACGAGTTCCACTTTTCCCTTGTCGAAATCATAGTCACAACTTAGACTATCACGCTTGTAAACAAAGGAAATGACTAATTTCATAAATTGATGTAGATACCTCATACGGCTGTCATTGAGGTTATCTACCATACCGATCCGCTGCATTGGGAATCACGTTTCCTTGCATTTGACATGCAGCATATACACCAATATATTTAGCACACTTATGGTTAGTACAAAATACAGTCACGTCCTCTGCTTATATGAAAAGGTTTATAGAAACCCACACATATTTACATACATTATTATATGTATTAGTTATTATAATTTTGACATTGAAGTTTCCGGTACTGCTTCAGTAAACAAGCTTACGCATCCTGGTCCACAAAGTGCATTATTTTGGGATGACTGCATAAATTTAATCATAAGCAGTTGACTTTATCCATGATCAATGTTGCGACATTATACATGCAGCATATAATTTTCCAGTATTCTGCTTAAAAGGTGCAGTTAACTGTTCCGAAAACATCAAAGCCCTTTAGTGGGATAAATGTTGGCTCATTAATGCTACATGATTTCATAAGCTTATTTGCTCGCACGAAAATGTTTAGTCATCGACCGCATTCAAGCATTCAGAGTATTATTACCATGTACTTTAGATTATTTTTTTATGTAATGGATAGTATAATATACACCATACTAATTTATTAATGTGTACTGAAAACAGTTTAAAGTATGAAATCCATCAAGTGCTTCAGTTATTATTTACCTACCAAAACACAAAAGGTTTCGGCATACCTTTTGGTAGGCGCCTCAGTAACGTTTTCTTTATCGAGCGTTGAACTCTTTTCATACGCTAATTTTTTGTGAAGACTCTCAAATATTTGTTTTTCTGGTGATAATTTTCGTTTGCGATCATTTTGCTTCTAGCGCAACATTAGTACATGATTCAAAAAATGTATCTTTGTTGCTGTAATATTTGGAACAATCATTGTCGTCTTGTGTATTTAGTCCGTAAAAGTATGAAAAAAAGTTTGTAGGATGAACTCTAACTCTAGCAAGTTGTTGCTGGTTAATTTTTAAGAAGATCACCAAATGTATAATCCATGTTGGTTGCAGTGCTTACAGTTTCTGACTCTTCTTTGCTGTTTAGAGTCGCATTAAAAACGACTTTATGCCCATGGGCGGCATATCACACAGGCTGCACAACTATGTGTTTAATAACGAAGTGAGTAAATTTGAGCAAGGATGTATAAAATGATGATGCCGCTGTGTGATGACCCGCCTTAAAAGAACAGTCCACTGCGAGAGATCGAACATTACATGCTCGAATTTTATGAAATATGTGCAATGCCCGAACAAATGTCTACAGTGATCGTCGTGATATTATTCAACGCATGTTTGTATGCATATACTTTGAAAACTGTATGTTTTATAACTCCGTATGATGATCATGGCCGACCGTAATGGATAGCATAGATGTGTGTACATCCTCCTCGCCAAAATAACTTAAGGTCCCGTGAAAGCATTGTTGTGGGTATAGAAACATAGGCGTTTATAATATATTACAAAATCTAGCAGGCGAATTTTCTAAAAAACCAATCAAACCAGTTTACTAAAACACATGTAGTTAAGATCATGCTTGATGGGAGGTCATGCTTCATTGCATCCTGAGTGATTTTAATGATGATGCCCGAACCAACATCACAAAGGTATTACCAGCCATCAATCAATATTTTCTACATGCAATGCCAGTTCAAGTAGTAATCGGCGGCTCTCTCTCTCTCCCTCTTTAGCGGTTTAAGTCTTGTTGACCATCTCATTTATGCCAGTTCCTCATTTTAAAGGAGTGAGAGAAAAACAACTCAAACTTTGTGGTACATTGTTGCAAGATGAATTCCCTTTAATTCAAACTCTCTCGTGAAAGAATAATGAAATGGGTATGAATAGAATGAGTCAGATCCAGTTAGGAATTATCATATTGTCAGTTAATCTAACGTGCATTGTTTTCTACTTATCCCTAAACGAAGTAGGTTGTGGTGTCAAAGATTATATTGCGGTACTGTGTGACGGAAAAAACTAAGCGCCTTCTATGTGGTCAATGTTGATACGCGAATAATATGACTCACACAAAAAATCTTGGCTACATGTTCTCACTATGACATGCAGTGACGAATGCCGAGTCTCTATAGATCTTTCACTGCCACTGACCTCTCATATCATTTTTATTTGTACAATGTGGCCAAGAACGAGGCGCACTGCTATACTTAAGTATAGCACGCACATTTCTAGTGTAGGCAAACGAAGTGGCCATATAGTTTACATCCACGCAAGTAATAAATTGTGAAGTAATGGTTTGCAATAGAACCCATAATTTCTTTGAGCAAGTCAGCTCAATGGATGAATTAACGACTAAACACCAGATAGGTTTCCAAAGGGGGCTCCGTTTTATTACTCTTCATCAAATTGCTCTTGATGACTGATTGTGTTTGTGAGTACGCGCTTAAGAGAAGCATGTCATTTGAGAGGCAGTGCAGTACGCATCTTTCCATTTTGCCTCTGTACTTCTCCTTCATCATCTGTCATTAAACACAATAAACGTAACCCGTCGCTGTGTTACCCAACTTATATAATGAACTTTAACTGATTCAATAAACTAGACAAAACACAACTACAGTCTGAAGTACAACTCATCTCGTAAAATGTACATATATATTATTATTCTGATATCAATTAACTTAATCAAATCCTCTATTAAATTGTTACATACACCTCACATCACAACATATTAATGTACAGGGATGGATTACATTGCAGTCATGTTGTTCGATTGAATATTTACTGCACAATCGTTCTAACTTGGCGATGTTCTAAACTTGGTATTCATTTTCATTTCTACTACATATCATATTCCGATTCCAGCGCATAGCATGCTAACAAACTTTGAAGGTATTAGAATAGCAGTGTGTTTCAAATCGTATGATATTTGACTAGGAAACCGATGTAGTAGTGGGTTGGATAGAGTAGAGTACGTTGTGTAAGCTCCAGTATGTACTCTCTGAGAAGGACTTAGCTAAACT
>LJIJ01002916.1:0-22719 GCA_001718145.1 Orchesella cincta
GTATCCGCATACGTGAGTGGAAGAATTGAGTGAGAAAGTCCATGTCTGGTTGAGTTTTTATCTCAAATAAGTGATGAGCAAATGCCTGGTTTGTCACAAATCTCTTCAGTAGGAAATGGGCAAAGTTTCACCGAACCAATCTACTCAACCCTTGGGGGTTGTGAAGATGATAGGCATTATCATCGTAACTTTTGGGATGTTGCAAATAGGGTCATGAGTGATTCTTCCCTGAAGTAAGCCTACGCTACGCTTTACGCCTGCAGATCAATTTACGGTGAAATCACTCAAAAATCTTTCATTTGATCTTCAATGCCTATTTATTCGACTTTACCAAAGAAAATGTAATTGGATTCCAAGGCACAAAATGAAATACACAGAATTTCATCAAGATTTAGCTAAAATATGTTGGGAGCTTACAGAATCCACATTTTTTGAAGAACTCTCCTCAACCACTAAAGGAATTACAGTAGAAGTAGTTGTGGACCTGCTTGACCTTGCAGGGACGATCTCGTTGACTAGAAAGTTGGGTATTTGCATGAGAGTTGGAGGCAAGAAAACGAAAGAGGGATGTAAGGATGTCATTGTAGTTGAGGCAAAACGAAATCAACACACAGTTTTGGAAGCGTATGGGAATAAAATTAATTTTTTACGAAACTGGTGAAATTTAAGTTTTGTTATAGCAATTTGTTTTTTATTTCCAGTTCACTGAAGGAGCTTTGCCCGGCATTTCGTGTTTCTCAATTATCAAAACATTTTTCAATGGGGTGTATGCTCTGCATAATCAGCGTTACTGTAAATAAAAACCGAGAAAAAATTAAACTTTTGCATTGTCATTCACAACATCAAGTAAAACTGTGTGAAAGCAATCATACACAATTTCCTGATATTATAGCTACACTACTATACTTTCTCAATTTCAATATAGTTCAGTGTAAGGAATAAATGCTAAATATTAATGGCAGTTGGCGCTGGCATCACATTTACCAGTTTGTTGTGTCGAAGTAATTTGCATATCATGGTCTTTCTTTGAACATCGGAGGTACACTCTATCATGTAGATTTCAAATGGAGCTTTTCGTTTTAACTTTAACAACATACAAGTCATCCCAAAAGCGAAACGGTCTCTCTATATATCTCTATAAAGTTTGAGTACAGGATTGTACTGTTGCGTTGTTTAATACACATGAGAATAGCCATATAGTTTTGGACTTCCACGTTATCATCATAATCCACTTATCTACACATTGTGGATCGTGTTCTCTGTATGGAATTCTGTCTTTTTTCCCTTTCTTCGTTCAAACACATTATTCATGTAATACTGCGAATTGATTACTTTACATACGAATACGGTATTGCACTGGAAAATAAAATTGTTCGTGGAGATATCTTTTAACAATAAACGAAAGGCATATACTTCTTTCAGTCTCATGATTGTCATGCAAATGAATTTTTATACCCATGTACAAAACTAATTATAATGCGTTTTTGAAGTATAAAGTAGACTACGGACAGCATCCGAATTTTGTCAGGAGCTTTCTACCAATGCTAATGAAGTTGCGGTGAAAGGCATGATTGGTTTAGTTGAGAATGAGTGGAATTAAAAAATTCGGCAAGAAAGTTTCTAATAAAACTTTTCTCATTAAACTAAAAAGGTATGCATTTAAGTGACCGGGTGAACCGGAAATACTAACATATCATGTATTTTACGTGGTGACATATATTGTATGTATGTTCCGGTGTTCTGACTTGACAGTTTTGAAATGTTGGAGAACAGGCTCTGATTTTTTCGAAGTGTTTGAAAATAGATCAATAAGATCTTAAATTACTTACAATACATATAATTTTGTTGCATTTTACTGTTAGTCAAAGACCATGACTTATTAGTAATCACTGCCTTATTGCTCATCAAGCAATGGAAAATGTAACATTCAACAGATAAATAGAACATTTGCAAAAAGGAAACAATGCAACATACTATGATTTTACATTGGTTAATATTCTTTTATATATTTACACGTTTTTACCCATAAAACCCATCAAATTCTTGGTGGGCTTGGCCCATTAAAATCTGGGTTTAAACTGGCTGCCCACCTATCCGTTATAACCCATGTGCCATCTCTGAACTTGTTCATGTAAAAATGAAGCACATTTTCATCCATCTGTTTACCTATCCTGATATAAAAACACCAATGAAAATTTAAGTGGCTGGTGGTATGAGATAAGAAGATTAAACTTGGACAACATGAGTAGGTCGCCAAAAATTTATACACAGTCAGTCCTGTATGTTTTGAGTGTTTCATTGGAACAAAAAATAAGCATCTGCATTAAACCTTATCTGTAGTGAAAATTCTTTTTGTCATAAAAGAATATATTTGAAAGAAATGGATCTTGTTGTTGGAAACGATGGTAAGAGTAGACAAATAGAAAATAAATAAGTTAAATAAATACAAGAATTTGGCATGCAAACTTGATTTAGATTGTAGCTTCCAAGACGTCTGTGATGGAATGCTTGGCAGTCCAACTTCCTCCCTGTTGCACCAAAAATGGAAAGATCTCGCACGCAGGCTATCTCTGTCCGATGAAATTTGCAAACTAGAAGCAAAGGTTTATCCCAGTTCTCTGTCATCTACACTTTATGAAATTTTGTTAGAATGGAGAGGAAAGATGGCGCAGGAGGCAACACTTTCTATGTTAATTAATGCTCTGGAAAACTGTAAATTGATTGATATTGCCGGTACGTTTTTGCCAACTTTCACAGTGTATTTCATGTCCTTCCAAAACAAATTACAGTTTTTACCTTTATTTTGTAGGATTTCTTAAGCTAAAATTCAAGGTTATCGGACAGCATGCCATTACAAGTGACTTTCGCTGCGGACCAGAAGGAATGTTCGCAATTTTAAATAGAGAATGTAAAATAGTTGTAATTTCCACTCCCGTTCCCAGTGTCACATACAATCGTATAAGGGATACGACACCAACTTATTTCAAAATTTCTGATCTGATACCATATAGCACAAATCATTCCTTAGAAATACATGGAGTTGACAATGAAATTACTGTAGTGAGTACAGATAATGCTGTAACTTTCCTACAATATTGGCAACATAGAGGCAATCTTGTAATACTTACTCAGGAATTTACGGCACATTTACGGAGAAAATTGTTTCGTAATAACGATCTGAAAATATTTAGTGACAACATTAAATGGTCCGATCTGACAGAATCTTTTCAAAACAAAATTTTAAACAGTTGTGACCTGCTAAAAAGGTGAACAAGCAGTTTCTAGAAATGAATTTAAATGGTAACATGCTGATTAAATTGATAGATAAGTATACTGAAAATATCTTTAGCAATCCTTTTCCGGAAATTTCATACTACATTAGTCGGGGACTATCAGCTAGAAAATTTATATCAACACAAATATTTAGCAGCTCAAAACTAGAGAATAATGTTTATGTAGTCACCGGAATGCAGGAACATGATATTGTACCATTTTTAAATAATTGTAGGGTAGACACTTCAGCAAATCAAATGTCCCACAATGAACTAACTGTTAATCACATAATTATGGAAACAGAAATTGATTTTGATAAGCTTATCGATAAGACAGATAAACATATACATTTGCTTCATGGTATTTGCATAAAAGATAATTGGGAACTGATTTGGAAAAAATCTTCTGGGTTATTGGATGAAATTCGGAGACATGTTGAAGACAAAATGTATACTTATACGGAAGCTACGTTTTTTGAGAATGTAGAAGCAAAACGGTATCCTGTAATCATCACAGGTGAACCTGGTAATTGGGAAAAATGATCGATAAGTAAGCAGATTTTTCAACTGCTTTTTGACTGCAAAACCGAGCCCATAGAAATTATTTTTGATGGTCTTGACGAAATTCAAAATGAAAATTTAGGATTAATGTTTGCTTGTTTTCACTATCTTAATGACATATATACGTCAGTCAGGCTTTGGATTACAACAAGGCCACATTTACTAAATAAGCTTGAAACTGAATTCAATACACTTGCATATCACCTTCTTCCTTTCCACAGAAATGATCGAATTGAATTTTTTGTGGCAAACTGGACCTAGTTTGCACAATGTATTGAAAATGAACGCAATTTGAGGTTTTATGCAAACACTTTAAGCACTTTCATAGAAGAAATCATGATGTTTGGAAATACAGACGAAGACATTGGTAGCATTCCCCTTCAGTGCTTCATGATTGCTAGTATTTATGAAAATGGTGCAAAAGGTCATGCAAAATTAGTAAATACTGCTCCAGCTCCAGAAATAGAAAACTTGCCTTTTCATTCTGTGGCCACGTTATACCAAGCTATGATTGAACAAAGCTACAAAAATTATTTTAAAGATAATGAAGGAATCGCTTCCAAGATAACAGAAAATGATTTAGATAACGCGCATACATATAGAAGTGTTGAGCTGTTATTTCCAACTTACTTGTCTGAATTAAAGCCGTATATGCACTACAACGAGCTTTTGGATTTACACAAAAATGAACTCAACAAGGTAGGTTTGTTACAATTGGTTGGTGAGAATTCTGTGCCTGCATTTGTTCATCAAACATTTGCAGAATATTTTATAGCGAAGTTTAGTAGTAAAGTATTGAAGAATACTTATGATCAAGCGCCAGCTAAGGTTTTCACATCTGAAATATCTACCAACAAATTTTCAAAGATACCAATTTATGAATCCAATAACTGGAATACTTATCGTCACACAGCTGAAGTGATTGACAGCAGCTTTATTTGCTACGCAGTTGAATACTCTGACCATGTGGCTGGCAAAAGTTTGCGAATCGAAAGCCGCCCAGAGATAAAAATTGTTGAACATTTGGCAATGACTTGCATCATTCATGCTGGATTCTTTGCATTAAAAATATTAGGTCACTTAAATGAAAGAGCAACGCTGCAAAATCCATTTTTTGACGAGAGAATGTCATTTGCTTTAACTAGTTATGGCGACTTTTCTGCTGTTAAATTTGCTTTGAATGAATTTGCAGATATTTCTCCATTAGATGGGCGTGGGTTAAACAAAAACATTAATCATAATTTACTAAAACTTGCTGCAAGCAGAGGTGATTTTAATGTATATGAGCATTTGCTTCAGCAACCAAAGTTTGTTGAATGGTTGAAACGAGCACATAGTACGTTATTAATCCATGCATGTGTTGAAGATTCTATTTTTAACAATAGCAAAGTGGTTGCTGGAAAGGTTGACATAATTCTGTCGCTACATGACATTAGAAAAACTATAATTGAAGAAAAAGACCACAACGGTCAGCCAGCAATACTTTGCAAAAATGTTCATTTCCAGTTGCTTTTTACGCTGATAATACTAAACGTAAATTTAGAAACCGAGCCAGGTTTTGAAACTTTGCTTCATAAAGCCGTAAAATATTTATCAGAGGATAACTTTCATAGGTTAGTGAAATTAATTAGTGAACAACATCCAAGGGTTCTGATATCTCTCCTGAAAACAAAAAATAGACTTGGCGAAACACCATTACAAACAGCTTTGCGTTTTTCAAACCCACACCCTGAGGTTATAAAGTGCTTTTCGAAATCCGATGCTGACTTTATGAACGTAGACATGTATGATAATTGTATTCTATCAACAGCAATAAAGCATGGCAAGTCTACTAGTTTAAATATTCTAGTAGAAAAGGGAGCAGATCTTTATAGGGTAAACAAAATAGGCCACACGCTTTTGCACATTGCTACCATAAATTCAAACCTAAATGCAATCAAAATCTTGCTGGAAATGAACTTGAATGTCAATATACTCAATATTGATAAGGAAACCGCACTACACATTGCAGTAGTATCAAATCACAGTCAAGCTGCAAACGTTGTTTCATATCTCTGTAAAAATGGGGCTGACATAAGTATATGTAATAAATTTGGCGATAACGTACTTCAATCTGCTCTCAGAAACGGTAGCGTGAAAACCGTTGAGAGTTTATTGGCAGAAGATTACTCTAAAATTATTTCCAGTGAAGAGTTTGCTGATAAAATAATTTATTTTGCTGCTAAGCATTCCAAATTTGACATGATAAAATCCGTTTGCCTACGGTTTCTTACATTTTCACAAACGCTTTCGGTGTCATTGGCAGATATTGACGTAGGGCCGGAAAATTCCATTTTACATGCTGCAGTTCAAAATGCCGAAAGCACAAAAATTGTCAAATATTTTCTGGAGTCACATGGATATGAGTTAATATTAAAACGCCCAACAATGCAAAACCTGCTTCATGTTCTAGTGAAATCTAGAGAACGGAAACCTTGTTCAGAAAGCACCATAGATAGTGACATTGAAACTATGGAATTGTTGTTTAAGTATGGCGATAAAAAATCTTTACTGCAACATCATGACAATGAGGGCAGAAACCCTTTACTTGCATACAAAGGAGGCAACGTAAAGTTGGTAATGTATATGATAGAGAACGGAGCAGACGTAAATTTAGTTGACAAAAATGGAAACTGTTTCATAAATCTCGCAAAGAATTTAATGAGTAAAGAAGCATATAAAGCTCTCAAAATTAAAACAGGTTCGCAAGAAAATCAATTAAACGGTTTGTGTAGTCATCGTCTTCGCAAAGAACAGGAAAATTGCGGAAACTAAAATCTTTGTGCTCGGTGTGTTATATATTTAGCTAATCATTATTAAGTTTGGGTACCATATAGCTAATTTATAGAATACTAATAATTATTATTTTAGACAATTATTAATGAGATGTTTTTATTTATAAATGTTCTTCACTTGGCAGCATCAATTTCCCAAACTTGAATAAATAATTTGTTTCGATAAAGTTTATATAACGTAATGTATAATTATTATGCATCAAACACCCATGCAAAACCAATTTATGCGGTTTGGCTGTTATCCTATTTCATTGTAAAGAATAAATAAATGTGCAGAAATTGCAACATCCATTTGTTGCAGCATATAGCAATTTATAATTCATTTTAATATTGGAAGCTGTTAGTTACCAATTGACATGTAAAATGCTGAAAATTATACTCAAACAAACTATCAGGTATTCGGCCCGCAAAACTAAGAAAAACAGTATAAATGTCACCACTGAAAACGTGCCACCTCAATGAAATTTAGTTATCCTTGTGGAGTGTTATTGCGGGAGGTTACACAAAAATTGAAGTTCCATTTGATAATATCTTCGTAATTGAGCTTTGTGCTTTCATACTAAACATGACAAGTTCACGTGAAATAAAACTGCTGACATGTGTACAGTATTACCTTCGGAAAAAATTTGGCACATGCCTATAAACGACGATAAGCATGATAAGATTTACATACATATTTGTATGTTCCTTGTTCCATGCCAACAACCGTGTTTCTGACTAACTGAGGAGCACTGGTTGTATAGAATATTCATTCCAATGAACAACTCTTTGATCATTTTTAAACACAAAAGGATACTCCTGAATGGGCTATGTGCAAGGGATATTTGTTTTTACTTAAATTATTTATTGAGTGATTTTGCTGAAATTGAAACGATGTTAAGTACGATGTAAGTCGATACATAATGAACCGTATGGAACGACAAGGATATTTAAAGTAAAGCATGAGACATGATAATTTTCAGAGAAAAGTTGGATGGAGTCCCAGCTGGTAGAGTAAGTGAATGATTCACATAGCTAGCAGAAAATACAATGAAAGTGTCAAAATACTAAGTTTTCCTTAGAAAGATGTTTCCAATCTTTACTTTCCGTCACATAAATTTTCATTTAACTACATCATGATATCTGTATTACTTGCAAACTCTATAAATTTCTTTCAATATAACATAGAAATTTATATACGCTCTGACATTTAGTATATAGAATAACTATTGTACTTGCGGATGACAATTTTTATTTTAATGAGAAAAGTATTATTAGAAACTTTCTTGCTGAATTTTTATTATTCACTAATGGCAAGTAAACCAATCATTAAACCTTCCATCGCAACTTCATTAGCTTGGTAGAAACTACAGACAATTCGGGTGCTGTCAGTTCTCAACGTAGTTTACTTTTTACTTTAAAAAAATCAGTATAATTAGTTTTGTACATGGGAATAATATTCATTTGCATGACAATCATGAGGCTGAAAGAAGTATATGCCTTTCGCTTACTGTGGAAAGATATATCCACGAACAGTTTTATTTTCCAGTACAATATAGTATTCGTATGTAAAGCAATCAATTTGCAGTATTACATGAATAGTGTGTTCGAACAAAGAAAGGGAAAATGGACAGAATTCCATACAGAGAACACGATCCACAATGTGTAGATAAGTGGAGTAGGATGATAACGTGGAAGTCCAAAACCATATGGCATTCTTAATTCTCATGTGTATTAAACAACGAACAGTACAATCTTGTTCTCAAACTTTATATATAATGTATATAACTTTTTCACTTTTGGGATGTTTTGTATGTTGTTAAAGTTAACACGAAAAGCTCCATTTGAAATCTACATGATAGAGTGTACCTCCAATGTTCAAAGTTCGGTTTTACATAATGAATCATCGAATCGAATTTTGTTGAGATAATAATCAAACATTTAAAGATTCAAAGTGTCACATAATCAAAATCTGTGGTTGTAGTATCAATTTTTGATGGATTACGGTTATCTATTTAAATTTTAAAAACTCAGAAGCTCCAGCAACTATATGCAAGTCGATCGAAGTCTCAAAATTTATTCCAGTTTTAAAACTTATGATTAATTAATATCGACCACATTAAGTTATTTATGATAGATGGTCATTCTGGTTGGGGCAAGTTAAGAGATTTGAAGCAGGGGCATTACAAGAATCGACATGCCATTAAAATTGACACCAGCCTTATCTTATGTTTATGATCCGATTGATCTGAAATTTTTAACACATATAGCTAACAACATTCCATGTGTTAAGTGAACCGTTTTGTAACTTCGACAAATGCGCGCGAAAGTTTGAAACTAAAAACTATGTGCTAAATTTGTTCAAATTTATTGTTCTCTTGAACCAAACTAATTGAAAGCAAATATTACACCGTATTATAAGTTTTTAAGTGTTCTCAAATAATAATAATTTTATAACTGAAAATTTACAAAATTATTGTTTTCAAAATTTCGAACGCATTTTTTCGAATTTCAAAGAAACCCATCGAATTTAATTTATTTTTCGAATTTATCACCTAGAGAATGTTGCTAGCTAAATAAGTTCAAATTTCAGGTCAATCGGACAACAAACGCAGGCGAAATTGGCATCCTATTAGCTGTGCATGTCGATTTTTTTGCCCCTGCTTCAAATGTGCTAACTTGCCCCAACAGGAATGACAATCTATTGTGCCTAACTTAATGTGGTCTATAATAGCACAAGGTTCAACTGGAATAAATTTTGAGAGGCAATTGGCTTTCACATAGGTGCTGGAAATACTCACAGAAATTATGCCTTGTTCTACGAGAAACTTACATTTGTCACACTTTTATTATCGAAGTTGCCAATATTGAGGTTCCTTATTTATCTACATCGTTAATACCAGCACCTAGATTATTAAACCTACCTACGGTATTTTACTTCCAATTGTGTGCGCTCTACTATCAAATGTAATGGTGAGAGTCCAAATTTGTTTCTTTTCCAGACCAGCTTTCTAATAAACGATTTTGGAATTTCTTGAGCTACATCGTAATGCATCAAACTCGTTATATAATCGCAAGCAGTGTGCAAGAATGAATTCCCATGTTTGTCTAACGCTGAGATATTTGCTTTCAATTTCAAGCATTCTTTCAATATTCTAATATGAACATTTTTGCAAAGTATAACCGTTCTGTAATCATGATCCCGCTCTTCCAACGTATCATTTCTGAGGTTGTAAATTTCCCTAATGATTTGAAGCTTATCATTTATTATCACGTCGTTATCACAGTCGGAATATCCAGCACAAATATGCATCAACACTGTGTGTTTGGATTTGCTTACGTAATCTTCAAACTTATATTTCTTGAGTAGAAGGTTAAATATTTGGTAGTCGCCCCTGTATGCTGCAACATGTAATAAATTCAAATAAACTGGATCATCACTAATTTCTACTGTGTGTGGATGGATTTCAGAAAAATCTTCAAATTTTTCTAAAACGAAGTCAATAAATGGCAATCTACCAAAACGAACTAAAACAAAAAGAAAATTGTCATCTAAAATTTTGCTTTGGTAAAACCAAAAAGCATTTGTGTTGCTCAGTATTTGGAACAGCCTAAAACAGTCGTGGTAAACGCATGCAAGAGATAATTGACTTATCAGGTTTTTCTTTGTACCTAAAACTTCAACAAGATTTTTTATTTGAAAATCCGTGCTAATTATATTATCAAGAAAGTAACAAATGGATTTATGACTAAATCTGGCTGCAACCTTGGTGTGATAATAGTCTGAATGACGTCCAAATATTTCACAATGGAAAATTTTAGTCTTTAGTATTTCATGAATTAGAAACTGGACTGATGTTTTACTACAACTGTCTTTTACGAGTAGAGTAGTTGTAAAATACGCAATAAAGTATTCTGCAAAACCTGGAAATATGAATTGTGGCACAGCATTTGAGCAATTGGGTTCCAAAATACCTATTTTATAAATTTCACTATCCTCCAGAATTTCATTGTGTTCGAAATAAATTTTCAATCTTGGAACCCACTCTGGGAATAGTAAGGCTAAGCTCTTAATTGCATGTGAGCTGAGCACACAGTCAATTATTATTTCAGATTCGCTTACGTTATATCTCTCAAAATATATAGCAAAAATTGCGGAAAGTATGTATTCAAATAAATTTGCAATAGATTCGTATTTTTTGCTAGGAGAAGAAATGTTTTTAGTCTGTAGGGTTAAGGAAATAGCTTCCTTTTGATAAAACTTTGCAATGTGATAGCAAAAGAATGGTATGCAGGACATGCTGTTTTATCAGAGCCCAACGCCGTTACAAGTTCACTTAAACAAGTGTTACTAAATGACATCAGCTTATTTTTATCATAACTGGCATTTATCAATCCCTGCTGCCAGACTGCAGTAAGTAAATTACGTTGGTCGTGCAAGTCAAATGGAGAAAGCATGTACACTATGCCGTCAAGTTGGTTTTTAATATCATGCAGTAAATGGGATCTAGTTGTAATCCAAAGTCTCACTATATATGTTTTCGTTAACACTCGGAGGCAATCATAAAGTATTTTTAAATCTGCACTAGAAATTTCATCCAATCCATCAAACATTAGCTCAATAGGACACATGCATTCAAATAGTTTAGCCAAAATGAATTTTCCGGTAGGATTACATGATGCCATTTCGCACAATGATTCTACTACAACATGGCTTAAATGAGAGGTTTTATCAATTGTTTTCATATATGCCATAAACTCCCTAACTGTTAAAAATATTACGATTTTGTTATCATTTAGAAGTCGCCTTCCAATACACCCAAGAAATATCGATTTGCCTGTACCAGCAGTCCCAGATATATACACCGGTAAACGTGCTTGGTCCGAAGTATGTTTCCCTAATGTTCTCAAAAATTCCTCTTCTGTGTGCTCATTTTGATTTAAAAGTAGGTTTTCTGACTGTGTGTCTCTTCTAACTATTTTACGAGGAATGTAGCAAGCTATTTGTGCTGGAACCGAACTTTTTAAAAGTTGAGTACATGGATCCTCTAATAACTGAAAAATAATGTCATTGCTCAGCACCTTTTTTATTGTTACCGCGTCAACGTGTCTTAATAGGCTGCAAGATGTCAAAAGTTCTTCTTTAGACGTGGCTGACAAGTCTGTCCAATTGATTACGTCTTTAAGAATTTTCAAATCCGTCTGGTCGCCCAGTTTCTGAACTAAAAATGTGTAGCTCACTTTAGTCAATAAAACAAACTTGCCTTTGTCTTTCCTGCAGTTTTGAAGAAACTTTTCAGGGTCTTCAACATGAGCAACGACAAGTCCCTCATAGTTCATGCTGTGATCTGGTGCGAATTGCTTCCCTGTTTTTAGTTCTAAAAGCGGCATTCCCCACGTTTCTGTAATCCGATTTTGCGTTACAATTGGAGCGACTGTGCAAATTATCAGTACCTTATCTGTTGAATTCCAAAACTCAAGCATTGCGTGGTCATCCAAGTTTTCATTGGATGTCATTTGCAATTGAATTGAACCTTTAGCAGATTCAAATGGTAGCTCAGTTTCTTCTTCTTGCGGTTCAGTCTCATCCCTTGGATACTCAATTTTTTCTATTAGGTTTATAGTTTCCTCAGGTTGAGCTACTTTTAAATTAGTTTTAGTATCTGTTTCATAAATTGGGGTCTCAGACATTTTAGTAGGTATATCATTGGAGGATTCAGCTGAATTGCTAGAAATAATGTTTTCCGTATTTGTCGCCCATTTGTTGTCTGGATTTATAGCTGGTCCTTCTTTGGCAAGTGTATCATTTTGTTTTTCCACGATAACCGATTGTTCGTTTTGTACAATAATTCTAGTTTCTTTTTCTGCAACAATCGCCTTCACTATTTCCAATTGTACATTACATTTCTGTTTTGATGACGATGCAGATGAATCAGTATTACTGACTAGTTTCACACTAATGTCGTCATCCATCAGGCACAAACTTTCTACTTTAATCACTGGCTTAATTTCCGACCACTGGTCATCAGTTTTATAACTAGTTGAAGCATAGTTTGATATACCAGTTGGCTCTTCAGCAGCGTACTCCAAGGCAGGCTTATCCACAACTTCTGTTTTGATGGGGAGCCCGTGCCTGTTGTCCTCGACTTCTATATCAGACAGTCCCCCATCCTCAACTTTCTCCACTACAGCTTTTTTGCTAAATTTTTGAAATTTAGCTGTAAAATAACGAGTAAATTTTCTAACGCCGCTTTCATCTTCAAAACCTCTGACATTTTCAAACAGTTGTTTACCATCATTGTTCATCAATTTAAAAACCTCTGAGGTGTCAAACCCATGGGGAGAACTAAAAAACTGCTCAAAATCCACTTTAACATCATTGAGCTGCAAGTAAATTACCGGAACCACACATCCTAATTTATATTCTTTCTTAGCACCGAGTTTACGAAGTAATTTAATTTCTTTGCTGTGATCAATTGCACATGCAGCGTTCCATTTTGAATGTAAAAATGTTCTCATTTGAATTGAGATTTGCTTAGATTTAAAAACACGTTCCAGAAATTGGATGCGGCGATCGTCAGACCAGAACAAAGGGGAAGCTAGCAGTTGTGAACATGATGGTCTCGAGTTTGGATCTTTTGAAAGCATAAGTCTTATAAAGAGTGTGTTTTGTACGCAACAATGCAAAGCTTGCTTCAAATCAATCAGCATTTTTTCTTCCAAAATATTAGACTGGCGACTAAAAATGTATCCAAACGGATGTTTTCCATCCGTAATAACGTAGTAGTACATGCATCCAAGACTGAATACGTCCGAGGCAAATGTCTGTATTTTTAAAAAAACAATTGGTAATTATTTATCATTTTGGTTGTGCTAAAAAGATTTAATATCTTACAAAATCAGGTTTCCTATGTTTCTGATCTACTAGTTGAGAAAATGTTTCCGGTGCATTCCAACCAAACTTTAATGATGAGGATTCGTAGCTCGTTTCCCCCAAAATAGACTTACTCAGCACAAAGTCTGATATCTTAACTTGGGATGCATTTCTTGAAAGCAAAACATTCTCTGGTTTGAGACTCCTATGCACAATCCTCTTGGAATGAAGCCATTCCAGCCCCAACGTCGCTTGTCTTAAAACCTCCATAGGAAGTATGTCAACAGATTTGTGTTTCACCCATTCGCTCAGATTCGTATCACATAGTTCCAGAAATATTAAAATTGATGATGGGGTTTTCTTGCTTCCAAAGTACCTTACGATGTTCTGATGAGCGTCACAGTTCTTCAAAATTTCGATTTCATGTGAAACCGTTTCAGCATCTATGACCTTAAGGAGCAACTTTTTCACTGCAACGTCTCGATTTCCAAATCTCCCTTTGTAAACGATTGATTCATTATGGCCACCAATTACTGACTTCACATCATAGGTAAATGAAATCATATATTCGGTTGTAGTTTCTTTTGTTAGAATACTCAGCGCTCCTGTTTGTTTCGTTTTATCCAGCGCTTGTAGCAAGGTTTTAAATCCGTGCTGACGTGTAAGCAGGATATTGTAAAGTTCTAATGCTTGTTCCGTGGAATTTCCTTTCATGGAGTTCTAAATCAAAATATTAATTGATTTCATTTAAACACGACAACGTTTCTAAACATCTATTCAATATTAAGGTTCAGTTACCAATTCTTCAGCATCGTTCACGCTAAGTATTCCATGCGCCAATAATTTTGCTAGCAGAACACTACTGCATTGAGTAGTTTCAACCAGTTTGTCCATATTCTGTAAAATAATCTTTTTCTCCCAATCCTCCATTTTGAAAAAGTATAATATAAAAAGGGTTTCACAGAAAATTTGATGAGTCTTATGAACAGGCTGATCATTAGTAATAACTTGAGCACGTCAAAACGAATGTTTTGCTTTTTATCTTATCTTTTCATAAAATGTTTTCACGTTATCTATGGACGTGTATTTATATGTTGGAAACGGCCATCATTTTTATTTGCTAAACGCATTTTGCTGACTCCGACTGCTTATCGAAATGAAATCGTAGGTATTCGTCAGGATCCAAGCATAGTTGGTTCAAAGTGTATGTTTTATGTGAAAGGAAGGGTTAGTCCTATTATAGCTTTGTCCTTATTGTGATTAATTTAGTTCTGCCCCGTTTTAAATGTAGTTTTAGCTTTACATTTGGAACTGGATGAACATTAGGTTATTACAAACTACATGCTGGCTCCACAGCAACAAGATGTACTTAAACAATTTTAATATAGGGTAGATTGAAGATATAAACGAACACTATACATAGAAGCTTTTGGTTAAAAGTACTGTGTACATAACTTTATAAATATCATTCATAAATACACGAATATACGTAATATGATTTAAATGATATAGGCAGTTTGTTTTTCACGAATAACATTCATGTTCACATACATACAAAAGTTGATATGCGATTATAGTTTACGATTGGTATCAACGTACGCAGAGGAATATCTTCGTACATTGCTTTGCTGCTTGCTTATCGCGTTACACATTGTGGTCGCAAAGTTTTATTGGTGTGCCTATCATCATCACTAGAGCACGGTTCAATTCAATACAGGACATTTCAAGTCCAATTCATTTCAGCGCTTGTATTGAACCATTTCCCTTCAATTCATTTCCTTGTATTCTTGTGTTCCTTTCAATTTAATTCCCAGCTAAGAATTGAATTGAAGTTTTCGATTCGGACGGCCGGCCCGACATGACAATGGCAATATTGCCTAATTTAAAGAAACATGTACAATGTTAATGGATGTATAACAAACATATCTTTAACCATGAATTTACTTGAGCAAACAAAAGTTTAGTTTTGATTAATTATAATTAAGCTGTTGCCGACAGTTGAACAGCTTTAATTCTTTAATAGAAACCCTGCATTAGTTATAGAATTGAAAAGTTTATCGTTACACCATTTCCGGTTATTAACTGACTAATGGAATGTGTTACAGGTAGATTGAGCGTCTTAATTTGCAAAAAAATGCAATATAGCTTACCTAAGTATTACCTAAGAAGAGTGACTAGTTAAACTGTGTAAAAACTATAGGTCTACGGGAATGAGACAGCTTAAAATGTTTGTTATAGTAAAACTCGAATTTGTATTTTCTAACGAATTTTCCAATTTGTCACGTTTTCATACTGTTGACTTCGGGTTTAAAGGTAATTTTTGCGAAATTTTTGAATTGATTGAATTGCAATTCAAACCTTTAAATTCAATTCCTTTCACCCCTTTTCCCAATTCAATTTCAATTCAGAAGTTTTTAATTCAATTCCTTTCACCCCTTTTCCCAATTCAATTTCAATTCAGAAGTTTTTATTCAATTCCTTTCACCCCTTTTCCCAATTCAATTTCAATTCAGAAGTTTTTAATTCAATTCCTTTCACCCCTTTTCCCAATTCAATTTCAATTCAGAAGTTTTTAATTCAATTCCTTTCTGCAGCATTGAATTGGAATAAATTGAAAAAAATCAAATCGGCTTGAATTAAACCGAGCTCTAATCATCACATAAATTCCATATTCACCATAAAATAATGATTGGTGGTTCACGGTAATAATTCAAATGATAAGAATTGAATACATCCGCATAACGTAATACCATACTATACAGTTGTGTAAAAATATACAGAGATAAACTTCATTGGAAGACCCAATTTGATAAAAATGATTAAGCTTCACAGACACAGTGACTAAATATTACGCTTACATTGCACGTTTGGATTTATATCATACCAATATTGATTAATATTGCGTGCATAAGCTATTAAAACTATACAAATTTCCAGTCAGTATAAATTTTGGGTGCGAAAAATTTACCAAGTTTAACTAAATTAGAGGAAACGAGTTCCAAAATATTGTGACAATTTCGGAATCGTCCTGCGTGAGTTTGGTCAGTCGTAGGTGTTTTCATTTGGTAGGTATGATCTGATCTGGTCGACACAATCACATTGCGAATATCAGAGAAAACATCAGGACAGCTAAGAAAAATATTATTTAATTCAAAGTAGGGAAAAATATATAGTCGATATCCTTGGATTAACTCATTTATGCATTTAACACGATAAATGCCTGTTCATTTAGGATAATATTGCACAACTAACACAAATAATAAATGTGGAAACACTATTGGATTCATAAAAACATTTATATTCGTTGTTGTAACTCGTTTTGAACTTTCTTAGGTGTTTTCAAATCATATTGGAAGCTGAATGGTGGTTCTGAAGTCCATATCCTCAACCACGCCACCTGATCTACTTAAATTAAACCCCACCTCCGTGTTTTGATCTGGTAGAGAATAATGTAGAGAAAATATTTTCAAAAAAATCACAAGGTTATTATAATTACGTCATTAAGAATTAATATTTTCACCATATTTGAGCAGCAAGAATATGTTTACGACAGCGTGGAGGTATGTATGTGGTCAGGATGAGTTGACAAGAATAAGATAAATGAAAGAATTGTAGCGGTTGAAGTTTACTTATAAAAAAATCTCGAAAGGAACTGAAATGCTGAAGTATTCACACGATACGGAAAACAGAACATAAATTGATGTAATTCAAAGATATTTATAAGCAAATAAATTCTTTCTCTTTGATTTACTCCGGGGGATAAAACAATCTTTTGTTTCTGGACTTCCATTCCGTCTTTCAGATAAGGATGCATATGTTAACCAATAATGATTCAGTTGTAAGTTATCAAAGAATATAAATCACATTGTTGTATATAATTAATTACAATAAATTTTTTTAAACGTCATGTTTGCTGTTTATAGAGGAAAAGTAGGTGCATTGACAGTGCAGAGAAAATTTACCTGCACACTCCTTATGAAAGCTCAATGTACGGCGAAACCAAAACTGTTTAAAGAAGGGAAGACGGATTACCTTCGCTTCCACTATGAAGAGTGGCAACAAAGACTAGGCATTGAGCCTCATGAAGTATGTAAAATTTACGTATCTCCCTTAAAAAAATTGCAATTTTCCAATTAGACTTTTATGCTTTACGATCTACTTCTGACCTTGTCATACAACAACCAACATTTCACAATTCACCATTTCAACTCATTCCTATGAATCATGATGGGAATGTAAGTTTATGAAAATAAATATGAATAAAAATTTAGTGAATAGTTATTTGGCTGACAGTTTTCACAGCTAAGATTCAATTTGTCCTTCTAATCCCCTCTAGTTCTTGTTGTTTTTGTCTAAAATTAATGTCAGTGAACATCGCAGAGCAAATAAAAAACGTTATTATAACTCATCTGCAAAGTATTTTGCAAAGTAGAATTTCAGTGCATTACAAATTTTTTGTAGTTTGCAACGAATTATTATACCCATTGACACGAAATGTGGGTAAAAATAATGAAAAATGCGAATGTATAATTGATATGGTACGGGCTGCTGCGGAATGAGATAATGTACCGACATTGTCCTTGACCAGCAAGAGTGGTGTCTGGGTTCCATTGATAACGTCATTTAGTGAAATTTCTGCAGCACCAACGCGGAAGCTGAGAACACCTGCGTTTAGAATACGGAAAATGTTTGACATCGTTTGTCGTTAAGATTTTTTTGAATAAATGTATTTGATAATTTTTCCCAAAATCTTACTTTTATTATATAAAAAAGATTGCTCACTCTACCCCCAACGCTTTTAAAAGTAGATAATTTACCTAAAAACATGATTTCAGTATGTTTAAAAAGCATTTAATGTACAAAAAAGAAGACGATATTCTACAATACAATCATATGTAATGTTAAGTACATGACACGAAGCTTGATTATTATGAACGAGAATAACCAAATAAATATTTAAATGTATTTAAAAGGCGAACTACAACAACGGAAGAGGAAAGCTCACGGACGTTTCATAAATCTGTAATTATTATAAGTTTCTAGACAAATCTGGATAGTAGCGTGTTACTCAAGCTGGGTTTTTATAAATCCGTTGCTCAGGGCTTTATGTTGCAAAATATTAAGTAGGAAATGATATTTTCTTTGATGAAATTCTCACTATTTAGTCATGTCGGAAATGTAATTGCATTTATACATACATAAAGTCGGGTTTCTGATTAAATAATTTTTTTAACCTTATCAATAATTTGGAGATATTACTTGAATGCTAACTTTGATTAAACATGAATTCTATGCTATAGAGTCTCCTGAAAATTAATAAAATATTGAAATAGATATTGAACGCGTAAATACACCCAAGACATGAAAATAAACATCATAAATACAAGTAAATATTTTAAGTAGAGGAAAAAATTACGTATTTCCTAATAACAAAGAGAATTGCACCTGTGCTTAGCACGAAATTTATAACTGATTTGATTGTTAACCTTGATTTTTTACAGCTCTTAACTTTTTGAATGGTTTTTCTCAAGACAGATGGATTGGAAATTAGTAACGGGAAGGGACTTTTGATAGTAAGCAATAGGATCTCCTCTTCAGTAAGCTCTTTATTCACCAATTCAGGTTTTTCTATAACTACTTCTGTTTTTTCTTCGTTACAACTGCGCAACAACATTGGCAATGCCGGTTTGGAAGAGCTACTTAAGAATGGCTCACGTATTGTCGTAGTTGAAGTTTTCATTACTGATATTGGTTCTGATCGTAGACTAGCAAACGACTGACCATTCATAATTTTTTCAAGGCTTTGCGATTCATTTGAAATTTTGTGGAATTGTGGCACAGGGAAAGCAGGTAATGATATTGCCTGGTATTGCGCTGTAGGATAGTAGTGAAATGTGGCCCCGAAATCGAAATCTGGTAGAATGTAAGAAGTTTCCGGAATATGTGGGTGAAATTGTTTCCGTAAGGCCACTACTTAGACCAAAAAATTATTCTACATAGATTCAGTGCAAGTAAAAGTAAATTGATAATTTTTTGGCCACCTGCGCCATCTAAAAGATCCAGGTTCTCTAAAGCTTGTGTCAGATTCCCTAAAGTAGCGTTAGTGGACACTTTTCCTCGCCAGTTTTGTAACACTTCGTTAAGAATCAAAAGCGGAGTTTTACTTCCAATTAGCAATGAGCTATTTACCTGCGCGACACGATCCTCTGGTAAACCAAGAGACTTGAGAGGTCTACAACTTAGACCAAATTTTCCAGCTGAGCTGCATTGTCTAAGTACGTCACAAACACGTAGGTAGGTACATGCTAAAAATTCAAATTATGGAGTTATAACAATACAAATCCAATTATAACCCACATGCAGATACATTATGTGTTTAAATTTTGATTACGTTCATCCCCGATTAACTGTTCCACATTTCGAGTGTCCGCCTTCAGATTTCGTAGGTCAAAATACAGCAACTGTTTAGCCATCGCGTTTAACCTGACTTAAATTTCTAATAAATTCTAACAATTCAACTCATTTTATATGAGTTTATTAACAAGCCGAAGTTACAAAGTGAGAAACAACTACACTTTCTGTATCCAAAGCTGTGAAAAACAATTCTGACTCACCTCATTGGAACACAGTCGATACCATTTCCAACTAACCCGAGTAACACTGTTGGAGTTTACCACGAGTAAATTTGGATTGCTGGTGTCACTAAATAACATTCACGTTTGGGTCGTGTTTAGGAAGGGTTAAGTTCGGTACCTGTTCTTCCAGAAAAATTGGGGTTCCAAGCGAGCATTTTACAAAGAGCTATACACGCCTGTATTCGCATGTGAATATTTCTCCGTGTTACACTCGTGCAAATCTGTAGCATACTACACGAATATTTGGGCGGCGATTCTGGCACTATTTATGATTTTTGTTTACCTGAAGAAGCATTCTAGGCCATCAGTTGTTAGTATTTCAGATATGTGTAGCATAAAAGTAACGGACAAGTCCAATGTGATCTCTTTTTTAACTTGAAGACTAGTAAACAACAGCCAATATCATCTACATCAAAAATCAACTGTTGTTAATTTTGTTGCTGACTACAAAGAAGCGGTAGAAAACTGAGGTATGCAAATTTTGGTAATATGTTAAAAATATTACTAATTTTAATTTATTTTTGTAGTTTGATATGGCTGTGATTGTGTTTAACTGTATGTATCAATTGAACTTTCATTTTTAGGTTCGTCTACTTTTCACGCTATTAAAACACGTCCTTGTGGATGTACTGTCGCAGTATCCAGCCAAATGGTAAGACCAATTAATATATCATTATTTTTCATCGATTTTATTGTTGATGTTAAATCGTATGAAATTCGTGTATCATTACTTTTTGATTTTTTACAGGTAAACTCAAGAAGGGGTTGAAGAACGAAGTAGACTATTCTCTCTAAATGGATGGATATTTACGTTATTTAATTTACATTAGTTGTTCTTATATGTTTCGTGCTCAATAAACTGTAAATTGTGATTTTTTAAACTTAAGCTATACACTTATCGGTATTTGTTTACATATTGTACGAACTAATATTCATAAAGGCCTACCAAAATTAAGAATTACAGTGGCATATGATAAGCATCCAGCAGTCGTCTATGTTTGGTGTGTATTTCACGTTAAAAATGTTTCGTTTCACCCAGTAAAACACGGAATTTCCACGTTATCATTCCCACTTACCTCAATCCGACACTCTCTAGCCCACACAAATCAACTCTAATGTCAACACGGAATTTCGTGCCTGACGAATTCCGTGCAGCTTAACTTCAAATTTTTCTGTACACTGTTGCTCGGGAAAGCCACTGTGTTTTGTTAACTCTTGTCCATCATATCGCATAATGCTCACGATTATTTTATCCACAAGCCCTGTGGGTAAGGTGATAGGAATAAAAGCCTGTTTATACACATTTTTGCTTCTGATAAGGACCGGAGATTGGTCAGAACGTTGAGCTAAAAAAGTATTTACAAATTTGGAATCCCGTTTACAATTTATTCATATAAGTATATTGTTGCATGCTATGAATCGTATATATGTATATATGGTTATAGATAAGTATTGTGAAGTGAAGTAGTTTTTAGTATTATATTTAGGTTGAATAGTATAACCCCGTTAATGATACTTGATTAGTACTCGCTGAGTCTGATAATAATTCACATATCAGTTCCATTTGGTAATGCATACCACTCTGTCTGGTCTTTGTTTTTCCAAATCTCGTTATTTATGTGATTGTCTGTTGAAACCCCTTTCATATTTTTATACTGGATTTGTATGCTTTCTAAATTATAGCAAAATGTCAGTCTAGTGTATTTCTAATCTGTCATTTAAAAAACCAATAGATGATGAATGATGAAAATCTTCTAAAAAAAGTTGCATAAATGGTGGAAAACAAAAACGTTTCAGATTTCATCGTTTTTTGTTTCATGTAAATACGGTAGAATCTCGATGATTTTTAATCATAAATTATATAAGGTGAACCGCTGTGATAGGATTTTGGCTTCTGTAAGGTACTTTCGTAAAAACATTTTCACTTGTTTTAAAAGTTGTAAATTACAACCAACCTAATATATAAAGATTCTTAATATAGAAAGATATATAAAGATAGTCAAGCTGTCACGCTTCTGCTCATTTTATGCAATAAAACATGCATATGAGTATACTGGTAAATGTATTTATTATCTATTGCTAACAAATAACAGTAATATTTTTCGATAACATTTTGTGTATATATAAATTGTTATGTGTGGATGCATCAAATTAAGTTCCGATGCTTGGAATAAGATTACTTTGTAAAAACTCTATATACAGCTTGGTTCCTTATATTTGCGTGTTCAATGAGTATGAATATATTGCGAGTTGGCTTGGACGTATTTAGGCCAACGTCAGTACATGTGTCAAGGCTAAATTTAGCCGTCGCGGCGGCGACCCTATATTTAGCCTCCTGCATAGAGCCATCTATTGCTGGCCATATCATAATTCCACATTTTTTGGACCCTAATTAGGGTCCGCGCTGACCTTAAATTTTAGGCGTCCGAAAACGCTTTTTCAGCTTTAAAAATTATTTTTAAAAATAAATCATACATCGGGATGGAAAAATTTAAAAAATACACGATGAATGTTTCTAAATTTTAGGTCAAGTAATTTAAAATTGGGAATTAAAAAGTTTGTTA